>CAUYLG010037871.1:0-13876 GCA_963573385.1 Cacajao melanocephalus
TACAAGAGAAAAACAAACAAACCCATTCAAAAGTGGGCAAAGGATATGAACAGACTCTTTTCAAAAGAAGACATATATGAGGCCAACAAACATATGAAAAAACACTCATCATCACTGGTCATTAGAGAAATGCAAATCAAAGCCACATTGAGATACCATCTCACGCCAGTTAGAATGGCGATCATTGAAAAATCTGGAGACAACAGATGCTGGAGAGGATGTGGAGAAATAGGAAGACTTTTATACTGTTGGTGGGAGTGTAAACTAGTTCAACCATTGTGGAAGACAGTGTGGCGATTCCTCAAGGACCTAGAAATAGAAATTCCATTTGATGCAGCAATCCCATTACTGGGTATATATCCAAAGAATTAAAATCATTCTATTATAAAGACACATGCACACATATGTTTTTTGTGGCCCTGTTTACAATAGCAAAGATCTGGAACCAACCCAAATGCCCATCAATGATAGACTGGACAAGGAAAATGTGGCACATATACACCACGGAATACTATGCAGCCATATAAAACAATGAGTTTGTTTCCTTTGTAGGGACATGGATGAATCTGGAAACCATCACTCTCAGTAAACTGACACAAGAACAGAAAATCAAACACCACATGTTCTCACTCATTGGCAGGTGTTGAACAATGAAATACATGGACACAGGGAGGGGAGTATCAAACATTGAGGTCTGTTGGGGGGGACTAGGGAAGGGACAGTCGGGGGTAGGGAGTTGGGGAGGGATAACAAGGGGATAAATGCCAGATATACAGTGGCCACTGTACTCCAGCCTGGGCGACAAGAGTGAAACTCCATCTCAAAAAAATAAATAAATTAGCCGAGTGTGGTGGCTACACCTGTAATCTCAGCTACTCGAGAGGCTGAGGCACGAGAATCACTTGAACCCAGGAGGCAGAGGCTGCACTGAGCCAAGATCATGCCATTGCACTCCAGTCTTGGCAACAGAGCAAGACCGTCCCAAAAAAGAATTTTTTTTTAAGTGCCTTCTTCACCTAGACTTGCCTCCCATTTTTCTCACATATTGCAAGAAGATGTATTTATTCGACAAACATTTAATTGGGCTCCTGCCATGTGCCAGGAGCCAAGGATATGGTGATGACCAAGCAAGAGGTCCCTGCTGTCATGAAGCTTACATGTTGATGAGGAGAGGCGGGCAGTACACCAATAAATAAATAAACAAGAAATCACCAAGTGATGATCCATGCAATGTAAAGATGAAAAACGGGCAATGTGATGAATGTGGAATGGCTACTTTGGACTGGATGGTCAGGGAAGGACTTTGGGAATTTAAAGTGAGAGCTACGTAAGACAACAGATTCAGCAAAGTGAGAAGCTGAGGGAAGGGTGCTGCAGGAAGACGGGTTGGCTAAAGGAAGGCCCAGCCAGCTCTAAGAAAATGAAAGATGTGGCTGGGCATGGTGGCTCACGCCTGTAATCCCAGCACTTTGGGAGGCCGAGGTGGGAAGATCACCTGAGGTCAGAGTTCAAGACCAGCCTGACCAACATGGAGAAAGCCCATCTCTACTAAAATACAAAATTAGCAAGGCGTGGTGGTGCACACCTGTAATCCCAGCTGCTCTGGAGGCTGAGGCAGGAGAATCACTTGAACCCGGGAGGCGGAGGTTGCAGTGAGCCGAGATCATGCTGTTGCACTCCAGCCTGGGCAACAAGAGAAAAACTCCATCTCAAAAATTAAAAAAAGAAAAAGAAAATGCAAGATGTGCAAAGGGCAGTGGGGAAAATGGAAGAGTTACAGCTTTACCAGGTAAAGAAAGTAGACTTTATTCCAAGTGCAAAGTGAGGACATTTTTCCTCCCTCCAACAAATCTTCTGTGTCTTCCATTTCTTCCCTCTCCCATGTGTCCTTCTCGTCCATGTGACTGTGTTTTACAGTCTCTCACTCATTACAAGAAAAATGTGGCATCGATTCTGCTACTCACTCCACATCTCATTTATACTCATCTGCACTACATTTCTTAAAAAGTACCCTCATGATAGCAAACACACAGGCTGCTTATTACATGCCAGGCTCTGTGCTGGAAGCTTTATGTTTCTGAACTCCTTCCATCCTTCCAGCAGCCCTACTAAGTGGTCATGACCATGATCTCCATTTCACAGACACTAAGGCCACATAGTAACTTGCCCAGGGTCACCCAGCAAGCAAGTGCCAATGCCAAGATCCATACTGAAACACTCCGGCACCTGAGTCCCTGCCCGTCACCCTTGGTTTGCGCTTGGTGCCCCGCCTCCCCAGGGCGTGCCATTGCTCTCTCACACTTTGGAATCAGGCTTTTGCCTCCTCAGTTTCCTTGAGCAAGTTTCTCAGGGTGTCATTGTCCTTTACTTCTCCCTCTGCCTTAACTTCTCTGTAGAGTGTTATTGAGTACCTTCTCCATGGTGGAACGCACCTCTCCTGTGATTCCTCAAAAGCTCACATTTAACCCATCTTCCCACTCTCCCGACACTATCCCCTTTCCAGAAACCAGCAACCCCAGCGTGGGCCTCAGTGCAGCTGCTTTCTCACTCGTCTGTTCGCCCCTGGATTCTCAGCTCCCAAAGAGCTTCCCTACCACTGTTGTGAATCTTCCTAAAGCCCAGCTTTGGCCAACAGCCTGCTCAGAAATCTGCAATGGTTTCACATTTCCTCTAGAGCAAAGTCCAGATGCCTTTAGCCTGGTCACAACCTGCCTTTCCAAATTAATTTGCCGTGAGTCAGCTTCACGTAACCTGACATGAACCTTCACTATGCTCGTAAATGTCAGGTGCTCTCCATTCTTCTTGCTCTTCTCTCTACCTGGAATGGCACCCCCAATCTCTAAATGCCCAAATCCTGCCATGTTCAAAGTCCAAGGTCAAATACCCTTTCTCTAATGATGCAGCAGCAAATAGTATTTCTGTCCTTTTAAATCTTTTTTTTTTCTTTTCCTGAGACCAATTCTCACTCTGTCACCAGGCTGGAGTGGAGTGGTGCGATCTCAGCTCACTGCAACCTCTACCTCCTGGGTTCAAGCGATTCTCCTGCCTCAGCCTCCTGAGTAGGTGGGACTACAGGCATGCACCACCACGCAGAGCTAATTTTTGTATTTTTAGTAGAGATGGGACTTCACCATGTTGGCCAGAATGTTCTCTATCTCTTGACCTTGTGTTCCGCCCACCTCGGAATCCCAAAGTGCTGGGATTACAGGTGTGAACCACCACACCCGGCCCCTTTTAAGAAGTCTTTAACAGGAAAACCAAGTGGAGAGAAACCACAAGAAACTAGAGTGTCTGGCTTATCCCACTGCTGTGGTTTGAATGTGTACCCTCCAAAACCCAGGTGTTGCCAATATGAGAGTATTAAGAGGCAGAGCTTTAAGAGATGATTAGGCCGTGAGGGCCCCTCCCTTATGAATGCGCTTAGAAAGGGAATTAACGAAGACAGTTTTTAACGGAAGTTTCCCTTCCACCTTCTGTCATATGAGGACAGTGTTCCTGTCCTCCGGAGGCAGCATACAGGGAACCTGAACTTTCACCCAGCAATCAAACTGCTGGTGCCTTGATCTTGGACTTTCTCGTCACCAGAACCATGAGAAATAATTTTTTTTTGTAAATTACCCAGTCTCCAGTATTTTTTATAGCAGCACAGAATAGACTAAGACACTCACTTAACATCCTCACTACATTTTCATTATGAATATGCCTTTCTTCCACAATCAGATCATATGATCTTTGAAGTCTGATTTTTCTCTTCATCCCCATCACATTTTGCTCAAAAATGCACTTAATATTTGCTGACTGATTAATATGTACGTACAGCAATATATGAAATACACATAATTTCGCTCCTTCCTGGATTATTCTTCCTCATCACTCTGAAGGAGCAGGCTTGTATCTGAAATCCCTTTGTAATGACCTTGCCATGGCTCGTCAGCATACCTTGATGTCCGCAGTAGAAAGAAGGGCAACTCCTTCTTTCCATAGAAATGATTTGTTGCTGTCTTCCTTTCCCCGCAAACGAGGACAGAGCCTAGCATCCATTGCACTCTCCTAGCCCGGTTTGAGATCCTGTATAAACAGTGTCCAGGCAGTCACAGTTTGGATTACATGATATTCACGGTCTTTACAGGAAACATCCCTGTCTTCTTGAGTTAAATCATTCCTGGCCTCAGGCAGGAAGCCATGTAGATACAAAATTACAGAAGACCAGTGCTGGAGGGGAGTCTTAGGTATCAAATAGACCTGCTCCCTCACAAATGGGGATCTTGAAGTCTGGAAAATCAAAATGACTTGCCCAAAGCTTTAGGCTTTCAACAAATATTTAGTTATGTATTATGGGCAACTTTCACTGCGCTAGGTGCTAGAGCTGTTGTGATGAGGAAGATAGACCCTGTAGTCCTGCTCCCATGACGTTGACTGTCTAGTGGGAAAACAAACTCATTAAAAAAATTCTTAATGAAATGACAAGTGTTCTGATATATGAAGTATTGGTGTCTAGGGGAACATATAACCTCCATGTGGAAGTAAAGGATGGTCTACATAAAGAATGAGTGAAGACCAGTCAACCCAAAGGAAGAAGGAAGGCTCTAGTTATCTAATGAGATCTGGGCCAGATAGCAAATCTATGAATTTCTGTCTCTCTGTTTTCTTTCTGTTTTTTGACTCTAGCTCTGTTTTCAACTAATTCTCCTCTTCTAACTCTAATTTTCTATGACATTCCAACTACCCTTCTATTTCCTCCACTTCTCTTCCTCTCCTGCCCTCCCTTTCTCCTTTATTCTCCTTCTAGCCCTTCCCACTCAGCTTGCCTTATGGCCTCCATCTACTCACTTGAGCACTTAAGAACCCTTCCACTGTTGAACTCTGCTGGGTTTGGGTACACTGAGAGTAAAAACAGAGCCTTCATCCTCCAACATGTGCATTCATGCATGCCTTCATTCATTGTGAAACACTTGCTGCCAACTCTATGTTCCAAGGAGGAGGAGGAGGAGGAGGCAGTGGAGGTGGCGGAAAGGGCATTAATAGGGTAAGAACCCAGCCAAGTAGAGGTCTGCTTCTCAGTGAAGGTGCTCTGTCTGCAGAAACAGATGTGCTAAGGCCACAAGCTTCAGCACTTTGAAGGACCAGAGAGCTCAGAGAGCTAAACCCAGAAGAAAACTGCAATGGACCCAGCAAGGTCAGTGGAAGCTGGATGGAGGAGATCAGTGGCCCAGGAGCTGTGGGTACTTCTGTCATTCTTTTTCACCAGGAACCTAATTCTCTTGGGTGGCCCTTCTACCAGAGAACAGCAACATGCACTTTTCCATATAGAAACAGTTGGGATTATTAACAAGAAAATGCACTATAAAGGCTTTAGTAGGATGATGGTTAAAGGAAGTGTGTGTGTCTCTCTGTCACCACACCAATCACACAACTTCTTTTGTTCAACTGAAAAAGAGGGTCAGTGTGCGGACTCCTCTGGGGATGGAAGTTGTTGAGGTTTTTAAAGTAGCTCTAGACCTAAAATTTAATTTTTTCAATGTAGCTTTTCTTCCCCTCTACAGCTTTAAATCAATTTCAGAATGCCAATTACTTATGGAAGATACATTTCAACAGTTTTCTATGAAAAGCCCAAAGAAAAGACACTGAAATTAGCCAGTTTCTTCTGATCATGATGGTTGTGCTGATGGAATGTTTTTCCCAATAATTTCTTAGTTTTTCAATGTAATTCTTTACACCCTGCCCAAATACGATGTAATTTTTAAGTGATACGAGAAAATATAGAAGGAAATAACTGTTTAAGAGATTTAGGCAAAATAAAATAAAATACCTAAAATGATCTGAGAACCAGAATGGTGCAAAATTCTTGTCTCTGTCTCTTTGAAGTAATAATTTGAAATAATGTCTCTATATTCCTAAAAGAAAATATAGATGAAAATAAAATCATTTCTTAATATGCCATTCTGCTTTGGGAAAATGTAATAAAACATTATATGTTAGTCATCTTGAGGTGATTTAGAAATCATTTATTTTTGAAGTATTTGAAACCTTTTAAGTTTTGGCATGGGAAAGGGAGGGATGATGGATTCGGTGAAAAAAGAAGAAGAAGAAACAGAATCTGTGTGGAGTGGAGCGGTGGAGAGAAAAGGGCTTGCCCAGACGGGAGGCTGCACACACGCGGTCAGAATCTGCATCTCCAGATTGACAAGAGCTTCTCTTGCTGGGGTCTGGTGGCTTCCAGCTGTAGAGTTCTAGGCTTCTAAGTTCAGAGATCACGGTCCTCTAACTGCATTGTCTCTTTAAAACAAAATCTCTCTGAGGCCAGTTTAACAATGAAATTAACAGTGATTTAGAGGTCATGACAAACACTTCTAAAAAACAAGCCACTTAAAAAATCTGCGAACTGGATGAAGCTCAGGTTCGGGTCCAGTTCTCTGCTACCCTGCAAATTCTCTGACCTTTCCCACCTCATGTTCTTGTTTAGTGGAAGTCTCTCAAGCCAAGAAAATTAGAGTAGTTCCAGGGATTGAAGGGGACCATGTTAGGCACAGCTGTTTGCAAAGAATATTTATTCTACCAACCCTAAACTACCCTCCACACACATGCAAACGGGATTTTGGTGTTCACAAAACTTGATTTCACTTTTATCACTGCTATTTCTGTTCATGATGTGAATAGTCATGCTACAAAAAAATATTTTAAAGACTACAGATTTTTGGCAGTTAAAGTTGGCATGTTATCTACCTGTTTAACAATTGGAGACAGTAATTGGAAAAATACTTCACAAACCCAAACTTGTCATAATAATAAAATAATCATGAGAGTTACCATTTCAGCCTTTTATTCCTATCTCATTCTCCATTCAGGAAGTAGGAGAAGTTCTTTAGGAGGTGTTTAAAAGAAAGAGTTTAAAAGAAAGCAAGAAAAACACAGACACAATACATTTTTCTTAATTGACTTTCAGCAAAAACATGGATTGCTGTTTAGTGTGAAAAAGAAAAAAGTAAAATTTTACTCATGGAATAGGGAAATTTAGATTATCGTTTTAAAACTTCAAGGAAACGGTGCACTCTGGGTTGAGAGAAACGCTGTTCACTGTTTTCATCAGGCAGGTGCTCTGTGTATCAACTTGTTTGGGTATTCAATCGTTGACCTTTATCAGATGGGCTGGAAGGTAGGGATTTTGGCAGGTCACTCTGTCAAAGATAAATCTGTGCCTGGTATTTTTCAGCCTAAAGAGAAATTGCCTTTTTGTGTTATCTACAGCTTCATCCTCATCATAAGCTGAAATATTTTAAATAGTTATTTCTTAGTTATTTCTTTTGTGATAGCTTTTCAATAAGCTACTGGGTTCAGTCACATATAATAATTTAGAAGTCATGTCAGTATGAATGTTCAGTTCTTAATTTAAATTACTTGAAACTATGATAGTGGTGTCCTTGTTTATTTGCTTTCACAGAAGGCTGACCTTCTCCTAGTAAGTTATAAAAGCAGAGTTACTTCCATCAGGTGGTAATGTCAGTTTTCAGCATGTCCTGTGATTCAAATACAGTTTTCTCCATGGAATCTATAATTTTTCAAGTCTAAGTCACCACGTCAGTCTTTTCTTTTTGACTTCTAAGTATGCTTACCTTTACTCACCTAGCAAGAAAGTGACGTACCTAGAATGGCATCAAAGAATATAAAACAAAGGGCAGTGGAAAAGCTGCTAAAATGCATCCAAGATCCCTCATAGAAAGAACATCTTTAAACAACAGGGTCCAGGGCAGAGGGCATCACAGGAAGCCAATACCAAAATAACAGCACTTTGATAGAAAAATGACACAATCAATGTTCTCTTTTGAATTAACTCATTTCACCTTTGTGCAGTTATTATCCCTTCACTCTCAGGAAAAACAGGTGCTTTGTTTTAGACCATCGCCATAAAATATGGACAATCACAACTTGCATTGCGTGCTGCCTATGTGTAAGGTTTTTCCTCCAACAAGACTCTCATCTCCTTGAACATAAAGCTGTACCTTGTGGGGCCAGTGTTAGCACCAAGCACAGTTCTGGGGACACCATGAAAGCTCAAACAAAAAAATACATGGAATTGAACAAAGTGAGAGAACATACCTAATTCCCATGTCTGTGATGGATTCGTTTCATAGTCCAAAGACAGTGCATTCATGCTTCAATTATTATGGGTAGTTAATGTTTAAAAAAAAATGAAACAAAAGGTGCCAGCCCTTTGAAGAGAAGTGTCTGAGTCAGTGTTAGTCAAGTTCTTACTAAATGCACTGGGCAAAATGCTGACATTATGACTACTTTCTAGAAATCTCAATTGATCTCAGCAGAAAAAGGTTTTGAAATAAAGGTAATGAGTAGATAAGTATGAACATGATCGATATGAATGGAACTTTGAAGTACCAACCTACATTAAAATCTATAGGCCATTAACTAATTTCTAAGCCACCTCCTTACTGTAGTGGAGACAATCTCAGTGCCATTCCAGGCATTATACAAAACACCCTATTTTTGTTATCACATATAATTAAATAATCACCAAAAAGAAAGCTGAGGCTCAAAGAGGTAAGCAATGTATCCAAGAGCATTAAGCCAAATCCCACCTTACCAAGAAACCAACTCAAACCCTCCATTTAATAGACTAGAATAATGACACAGATAACTTAAGCGGCTTATAATAAACTCAGGCTTACCTATTGCTAGAATCTGGTGTCTTGAGTTAGAGTTTAGGCACACTTTCCACTACATAGAATAAACAGTGACTTAATTTACTAGCGGCACAAAAGTTTAACAAGAGTTTTCCAGACAAGCATGAGAATGATCCTCAATTTTCTCTTATAAACAAAATTCTTCGTTTTTCAAATGCATGCTAAAGACTTTTAAAACTTCTTTGCCACTAATTCTGAAGAGAAACTAAGATGCTAAGAAGCAGTACAGTTGTGACTCAGCTTTCTCTCTCTCCTGTTCTCAGGAGGAGGAGCAGAACCTCCCAGCACTTCCTCGTGGTACATCTTCTCTTGCTGCTGCCACTTTCTCGCCTGTGATCCTCTCTTCTCTTGATCTCACGCCCTGTGGATTTGCTGGTGCAGGGTTGAGGGATGACGAGGTAGAGAGAACTGGCAGCAGGAGTCCCAGGCAGCAGAGCGCAGACGTTGAGTTCAGCCCAAGACCCAGACAGACCTGGCTTTGCATCCTGATTCTTTCATCTCCCCACTATTGATTGGTGGCATGTTATTTAATCTGTTTCCTCCCCCTTTAAAATGGTACTTACCCCAAGGGTTGGTATAAAGAGGAAAGGAAATGATCCGTTCTCGGTCAGTATTAACCATGATTATTTCCCAGAACTGGAAAATAACCCTGTATTGTTGTACATAAACCAAATATAGGAAAAGAAATGACAAAACCTCGACTTCTATGATAGATGGCAACAGAGTTCATAATCACCCTGTACATACCAGCAAGGCCACATTGATTGTGAAAATATCTAAATATTTTCACCAGTTGATAAAGAGTCACTAAGTTGAGTCCCTCGAGCACCCTTCTGTGCCATCCCAGCAGCAGTGGCCTCTCTGCAGGACTGCCTCCTTTCACCTCACTCCAGCAATAGTTAATACATTCACACCTGGCAGAGTGGTGGCTGGATAATGGGGGAGACACCAGGACCCTGCTGTGTGTCACTGGCCAGCATCCTTTCTAATTGTTTTTGGTGACTGAGACTGGGTAATTTATAAAGAAAAGAGGTTTAATTCACTCATAGTTCCACATGGCTGGAAGGCCTCAGGAAACTTACAATCATGGCAGAAGGCAAAGGGGAAACAAAGCACATCTTACATGGTGGCAGGAGAGAGAGGGAGAGAAAGGGGAACTGCCACTTTTAAACCATCAGATCTCATGAGAACTCACTCACTATCACAATAGCATGGGGGAAACCACACCCATGATCCAATCACTTCCCATCAGGTCCCTCCCTGGACACATGGGGATTACAATTCAAGATAAGATTTGGGTAGGGACACAGAGCCAAACTGTATCAGTTCCCAAACAGGCCACAGAGCCAAACCATATCAGTGCTCAAACAGGCTGTGCACATAACTATTTTGAATATTTGTTTGTGTTGGAAAAAACTGTTTTGTGACATTCAGCAGTCTTAAGCACCAAAATAAAAGCTATGCTCTTGGGAACCAAGTGAGGGCTTGTGGAACCTGTGTATGCATTAGGAAAGAGAACATGGGACTTCTTCTTCTGATTAGAAGCCCTCACCAGGAGATGTACTTTGAGAATAGAATGCAGGCTATACTTTCCCCTCCACTTGCCTCTCATCTGGACACCGTGGTGCAAAGCATGGCCTTATAGGCAATTGTCCACTTCATCCCCTGAATACATACTGCAAAAGAGAAATGATACTAAGCTGCAAAATCTTTGTTAAGGAAATCCAGCAAAGTTCTGTTTTTTCCCATGATATCCACATGGTGCTTTTAAAACACAAAATTGTAAGAATTTTATAAATAATTGTATTACATTATTTTTTAAATTGTATTATAACTTTTTTTTTTTTTTTGAGACAGTCTCACTCTGACACTCACTCCAGCCTGGAGTACAGTGTCGCAATCTCAGCTCACTGCAACCTCCACCTGCTGGGTTCAAGCAATTCTCCTGCCTCAGCCTCCCGAGTAGCTGGGACTATAGGCCCACGCCACCACAGCCAGCTAAGTTTTTGTATTTTTAGTAGAGAAGGGATTTCACCATGTTGGCAAAAATGGTCTCAATCTCTTGCCCTCGTGATCCACCTGCCTTGGCCTCCCAAAGTGCTGGGATTACAGGCACGAGCCACCATACCTGGTCATATTATAATTTTTAAAACAGTTTTACAATTTTGAGACACACCTCCTCCTATTTTGTTTAGTGTCTATTGTACTTTCTTTTTTAAAGTAATCCCAATATTGATCAATTTTAACGTCATATTAGAATCACCTGGGAAGCTTTTATTTAAAAATACTGATGCCTGAGCCAAAGCCCTGATCTATTAAATCAGAATATCTAGAAGTAGAGCCCAGGCATCAGCATATATTTTAAAGCTCCCCAGAGTATCTAATGTGTGGCAAAAGTTTGAAACCACTGTCCTACAAATGCTAGAGTCATTTAGCAATGAGGCAGTGTATTGGGGGTACCAGTGTGTGTGCACATGTATGTGATATCTTTCTTCATATTTATATTCATTGTGAGTTAAATATACATACAAAGGAGTCTACATAGCATATATATATATATATATACACATATATATGTATATATATATATGTGTATATATATATATATATATGCTTTAAAAAATAACAATAAAAGGCTGGGAGTGGCAGCTCACGCCTGTAATCCCAGCACTTTGGGAGGCCAAGGCTGGTGGATCACCTGAGGTCAGGAGTTAGAGACCAGCCTGACCAACAAGATGAAACCCCAACTCTATTAAAAATACAAAAATTAGCCGGTGTGGTGGCAGGTGCCTGTAGTCCTAGCTACTCAGGAGGCTGAGACAGGAGAATTGCTTGAGCCTGGGAGGCAGAGGTTGCAGTGAGCCAAGATAGTGTCACTGCACTCCAGTCTGGGCAATGGAGCAAGACTCTGTCTCAAAAAAATTTTTTTAAAAACAAGAAAAAGAACACCAAAATGTTGTCCACTCAACCAAAGAACTAGAAAATGTGAGTACTTCTAAACAAAATATTGTTTGTTTCTGCCTGTTTCAAATTTTTATGGCTGGACTCCTACTTTATGTATTCTTCTGAGACTTGGTATTTTGTGCTTAAAATATTGATGAGTTTTACATGTTTTTTATTTAATCCTCACAACAACCCCATGAATAAAGTTTTGCAGATGGGGAAACTCAGGTTTGAAAGGGTCAGTAGTTTGACAAGAGTCACTTTCTAACAAGTGGCAGAAGTAGAGTTAGTACACAGAAATGTCCCTCTCAAAAGCTTAGCCACTGAACTCTACTGAAACTAACCACTGTACTGAACTTGCTGCAAAATCATGAAGAAGGAGATTGAGATCCAAGATGGCCAAATAGTAACAGCTCTGGATTGCAGTTCCCAGCAAAAATGCAGAGGGTGAGTGATCACTGCATTTCCAAACAAATTTTTACTGCCCACAGACCAGGAGATTCCCGGGTGGAAAAGCAACATGAGTCTCCAGCGTGGCTGTTTCAGCTGGTGCAGAGGGTCCCTGCACAAAAACTCACACAAATCCAGGCACTGTTTCAACTGGCATTTGGAACACCTGGGAGACCCCGTTCAACTGAAAAAAAGGAGAATGAAACAGGGAGCCAGGTGATCTGGATTGGCCAGTCCCACCCCCACAAAGATGAGCAATCTGAAACACTCTGGATTGAGAGTTTCACAGAAAGCACAGCTGGACCAGGGACAGTCCAGCTCTGTAGGGGGAAGGGAGTTAGCCATTACCAAGGCAGTCCACCATTACTGAGGCAGTCCACCGTTACTGAGGCAGTCCGCCATTACCAAGGCTTTTCTAACAATACCCCTACAAACAAAACTTCAAGGAAGTTCACACAGCAGCTGGGCAGAGCCCACTGCAGCTCAGCAATGCCTCTGCTGGCAGACTGTGAATAGGTTACCTTCTCACTGGGCAGGGCATCTCTGAAAAAAGGCAGCAGAATGACAGGAACTTATAAATAAAGCCCCACCTTCCCAGGACAGAACATCTGGGAAAAAAAAGGTGGTTATGAGTTCTGCTACCGTAGACTTAAGTGTAACTGCCCAGAAGCTCTGAACAGAACAATGGAGCTCACAGGTCAGCACTTGAGCTCCTATAAGGGACAGACTGTCTCCTCAAGCAGCTCCCTGACCCCCATGTAACCAAAGAGACACCTCATAAATGAGAGCTCAGGCTGACATCTGGCGGATATCCTTCTGGGACAAAGATAACAGAAGAAGAAACTGGCAGCAACCCTTACTGTTCTGCAGCTAACACAGATGATCCGCAGGCAAGCAGGGTCTGGAGTGGACCTCCAGCAGTCCTGCAGCAGAGGGGCCTCACTCTTAGAAGGAAAACTAAGAAACAGAAAGAAATAACTTCATCAGCAACAAAAAGGATGTCCATTCAGAGACCCCATCTGAAAGTCACCAACCACAAAGACTACAGGTAGATAAATCCACAAAGATGGAAAGAAACCAGTGCACAAAGGATGAAAACACCCAAAACCAGAACACCACTCCTCCTCCAAGGGATCACAACTCCTCACCAACAAGGGAACAAGGCTGGATGGAGAATGAGTCTGATGAGTGGACAGAAATAGGCTTCAGAAGGTGAGTAATAACAAACTTCTCTGAGCTAAAAGATCATGTTCTGACCCAATGCAAAGAAATTAAGAACCTTGAAAAAAGGTTTGATGAAATGCTAATGAGAATAAACAGCTTAGAGAGGAATATAAATGAATTGACAGAGCTAAAAACACAACACAAGAACTTCACAAAGCATACAAAAGTTTCAATAGCTGAATTGACCAAGCAGAAGAAAGGATATCGGAGATTGAAGATCAACTCAATGAAATAAAATGAGAAGGCAAGATTAGAGAAAAAAGAGTAAAAAGAAATGAACAAAGCCTCCAAGAAATATGGGATTATGTGAAAAGACCTAATCTACATTTGATAGGTGTACCTGAATATGATGGAGAGAATGAATCCAAACTGGAAAACACTCTTCAGGATATTATCCAGGAGAACTTCCCTAACCTAGCAAGGCAGGCCAACATTCAAGTCCAGGAAATACAAAGAACACCATAAAGACATTCCTCAAGAAGAGTAACCCCAAGGCACATAATCGTCAGATTCACCAGAGTTGAAATGAAGGAAAAAATGCTAAGGGCAGCCAGAGAGAAAGGTCG
>CAUYLG010037872.1:0-31854 GCA_963573385.1 Cacajao melanocephalus
ATTTATATTTAAATATATATATATTTTTTAAATATATTTTAAAATATATATATATATAAAATACATATATATTATATATAATATATATAATTTATATAAAATATATTTATATAATATATTTATATTATATTTTAATTAATATATTAATATTAATATATTAATATTTTAAAAATATTAAACTCTAGGTTGTTTTAATGGGAATATTAACAGTATGCAATAGCTCTATGTCAGGGATTTTCAAAGCTGGAGTCAAAATCCATTAGCGAAGTTTGAATCAATCTGTGGATCCTAAAAAAAATGAAAATTGTTTCATTTTTGTTATAACTAAAAAAATAGAAAAGGATAGAATGGAATAACAATTACAAGGCAACATTGTTCATGCTATGTATATAAAGAAATAATTGTGTACACTTGTGTGTATTTGTATATGGTGATTATCAGCTCCATGAGAATAAGGATTTTTGACTGTACTGATTACTTCTGAATCCCCAGTACACAGATGTCGAAAATTGTATAGTACATGAAGTATACTCAATAAGTATTATGAACTGAATTAGGATGCAAATGTATTTTTTTACCACAGGTTATATCGAAAAAGATGAAATGTTAGACTTTACATAGTAAAGTACCCTGGGACACAGGGGTACCTGAAAAGTTTGGAAGATATGGTAACAAATTGTAGGCCCTCTAAATGAATTCTGTCAAGCTGGAGCTGTCTACTTTAGAAACCATATCATTTTGGAAACTGGAAATTATGATGCTTAACCTGAAAAATTTCTGGGACCATGATAGATGTCTTTACACAAAAGAAGTGCTTTCAAGTGAAAGAATAAATATTTCAACAGGTCTTGTACCAGGAGACACTTTTTTAAAAAGTGCTTGCATTCTTAATATTGTGAAAATACACAAACAATAAATTTTTACAAAAAATATCAACAGCAAAAAAATTGATTGCTTTTAATACTTCAACAGTTGATGGTGCCCTGATACTGATTTTGTTTTTAAAACAGAAACATTCCCACATTTGCAGTGAGAATAGATACTGCAATTTCTTTGTAAACCTACTTAATTTTTAGTTCAGTTTTCCTTGATGCAAAGATTATTACCATAGAGAAAAAATAATTAGTTGGCTAGTTGTTTAGTTGGTTTGTTGTTCTAGGAACAGAACTGGTACTGCAAAAGAATGCAGAAAGCAAGTGAATTAGAATACATATGCTGTTAAGGGCATAATAGAACCAAAGGACAGAATAATGTTTTTCTGAAGGGAGATGGAAAAATAGATATCTAGAAATCAGTTTATTTTTCCTCAGTTTTTTTGATATATAGAGTTCTAAATGATTTTAGATTATTTTGTCTAGGCTATTTATTATCTTCCATTGACCTAATAAATAATTCTTACACTATATTTTAAAAATACTATTTTTATAAATATATATTTACTTATAAAATATCTATTATATAAGACGTAATATAGATTATGTGTGTATTTATGTAATATTCATTATTGTAGAGTATCTATTATTAATTTTTGGTAGAAAAGTTTCATAGTAATTTTTCCTAAGTAATCTTAGCTAATCTCCTCTCTGTTTTTTCAAATGATGTCTAGAATAATTTTAATAAGTTACAAAAGCAACCTCAGTTGTATTTTATTTGAATCTCATACCTGTAATTTATGAGAAAGAGGTATTCTTATATTTTTTCTCTTTCCATCCATGAATATAGTATATCTCCCTCAGATAAAAAAAAATAATATGCTCCTGAAAATGCTTGTTTAATAAGTTACATATATATTTCTTTATCTGTACTAAAACACAGTCTTGTGAGTTTAACAGAGCTACGTATAAGTAGTCAACATCTCAAAATAGTTTTACGTAGACTTGATAAGCAAAATAAAGGATTGAACAAAAAAAGACATTCAATTTCTAATTTTACAGAGTTTATACTTGCAATTTAAAGACAAAGAATCGTAAGGCATACTCAAAATTATTTAATAAAACAACATCTTACACTGAGAGTAAGAAGTAGATCAGAAAATGCTCATGACTCATGTGCTCAGAAACCTCTGCCTGAAAAGAAAAAACTGAAAGATATAAAGAGCAATAATGCCATTGTACTATAACTTGACTACATTCAAAGTGTAGTCAAGATACAGTTTATTTAAATTACAAAACACAACTGCAATCTCATTACTCATTTTATACACTCAAAATAAAATCAATTGTTCTACAAAAAGACACATACACTTCTATGCTTATTACAGTATTATTCTCAATAGCAAGAACAGGGAATTAACCTAGGTGTTCAACGATGATGGACTGGTTTTAAAAAATGTGGTATATATACACCAAGGAATACTACATAGCCATTAAAAAAAAAATCATGTCCTTTGTAGTAATATGGATGTAGGTAGAGGCCATTCTTCTAAGCAAATCCAAGCAGAAACAGAAAAGCAAATATTGCATGTTCTTATTTAAAAGTGAAAGCTAAATCTTGGGTATTCACAGACAGAGATGAGAATATAGACATGGGGACTCTGAAAAGGAAGGGACAGTGGCTGAAAAACTTCTATTAGGTACTATGTTCTCTACCTGGGGGATGGTATCAACAGAAGCCCAAAGCTCAGCACCATGTAATATACCCTTGTAACAAATCTGCACATGTGCCTCCTGAATCTAAAATAAAAATGGAAATTAAAAAATAAACCACTACACACAATACAAATAAAATATTAAAAAACTAAATATGCAGAAATCGCAGGGACCAAGCTATGAGAAAATGTTTACTGAGTAGGTTCTTTGTGCTAAGCATTGTTTTAAAGGGTGGCAATGCAGTAGAAAATGAGATGGATGGTCCCTGTTCTCATGAAAATTTTGGGGAGCACATATGGAGCTGTGGGATTGTGGAGGAAGTTGGGCATGAGTAAGTAACCTACTAAACTACTATAAAACAAAAAGTGGCAAGATAATTTTACATATTGATAAGTGAAGGGAGAATATAAAATGGGATAGGAACAAGAATAATTTGTTCTGAGATTCAAACTGTATTTCAGGAAATACTACAATTTGTTTTGTAAGCACAGTCCAGCTTGACTTAACATGCATGCAAATAATTATAGACTATGTTCAGAGAGTAATTTAAGGTGGTGAAGTGCATCCTGAACTGAGTCACAGAATATAAATAGAGCCTTCTCAGCTTGGTATTAAGTAGATTATGTTCCTAAGTCCCTTTCATTCTTTAGAAGCAGAAAAGGGTGGTGGGGGGGAAGACATTGAGAATTTTGTGGAATTTAATAATAAACCTATTAAAATATTGAATTTAAAATGTTTTTGATCAGTTGCCTTATTTGGACTATTTCTTGTTTTAAAAAATCAATTGAATAAGCTTTTCTAAATATTATGTTCTAGACACTGTACTTAGATTTTTTCAAAACGGAATAATATGGAGCTCTTAGGAAATTTATAAACTAGTAGAAAGGAATGATTGCTAATGTTAGAACAAAGCAAATGTCATAGAAAAATATAAAGTACAGTATTGCATTTTCTTAAATGAGCTGTAATAAACAGAACCTTTGAGGGGATTCATATTCATGTAGAATGAAATATGGCTTCTGCAATATTTCTGAAATGAATAATACATGGTTGTTATGGTTTGAATGTTTGTCCCCTCCAAAACTTACGTTGAAGTTTAGTTGTAAATGTGGAGTTCTAGGCTGTGAGGTCTCTGGGAGGTAATAAGGCATGGGTTCTACCCTCATGGGTGAAATAAATGCCTCAAAAAAGGGTGAATTTAGCCCTCATTTGTCTCTTTGCTCTTCTGCCTTCTGCCATGTGGTAATACAGTTATATTGCCCTCACCAGACACTGTTGCCTTGATCCTAGACTTCCAAGCCTACAGAACTGGGAGAAAATAGGTTTCTGTTTATTACAAATTACCCAGTCTCAGGTATTCTGTTGACAGCACAAAACAGACTAAGACAATGATAAAATAGAAAACATACTAAGTATGGACATTTGAAAGATTCATAAAACATTAGTGAAACATGCTTTACTTATGTGTGAACCTGTACATGGGTAAATTATGTTTGGAATATTTGGAATATGTACTTAAAATATTGCTTATTCTTTCTTCATATAAATATTAAAAGTAATTTATTTACCAAATAGATTTCAAAATTTTTATTGAAAATATTTGATTACTGACCTTATAGATTATAGCATCTGGAATTAAGACCAAAGATTAGGAGAACAAAATCTAACAATTCTCCAAGGACTATTAAATAACATGTTCATAAATACATTATAAGATCAAATATTACATTAATATATTCTTGCTCAGGTGTACTCTTATAAAATGAAATGACAAATTTGTTTTTCCTTTGAGGCAGTTTGAAAACCAGATTTGATAACTAAACTCATAAAGTGATTAGTATCCAAAATGTAAGACTTTTGAAACTCCAATATATTTATAAAAATGATTTATTATTACATTCGTTACTGAAAGTAATGCATAAACATAGACATTCTGGATGCTGATTAATTATGCATCTCAGCTTTTACTTAATTACATGTCCTAATTATGCAATTTAATGTATAATACTTATACCAATTAAATAATTAGAATACGTGACTGCAACTGTAGCTATATAGTAAAAGATCCTAATCCATTTTAGATAGAAATGAGAAAAAAACACATAATTATCCACACTTTTCTTAAATAAGGAAAATGAAAATGGTATCTTTAAAGCATATTAAATAATATATGATATATAAGGGTAATATTTGTCTAGGGAACTGTCTGTATCCAGTGTCTGGATATCCTCTTAAAAACACAAAAATTAACTATATATTCGATTACGTGCAACATGGAAATTTTTCCCTATAATATCAGTAAAGATAATCAGCTACATTATTGTACTTGTTTCTTTGAGCATATATCATCAAGATTGCGAGAGATAAAAATACTAATGTCAACATGGAATATAGTGGAAACATAAGCTAAGTAACTTTATATTTCTGTAGACCACTAAGTTTGTCAGATACCAATGTACATGGATATTCAATGTACATGCATGTTCTCAATAATTAAATCCCTGTAATATATGGGTACCTTAATTTTCATAGAACACTGAAGAAGCATATTAAAGGAGGCTCCTGAAAGGTAGTCTCAAATTAGGTAGGAAACCATTATTGACTACTCTTTAAGTTATTAGGTGAATGCCTCTGCAGAACTTTATAATGGATAGATTAGGATGATGTCTTAATACTGAGTGTCAACTTGATTGTACGGAAGGATGCAAAGTATTGATCCTGGGTGTGTCTGTGAGGGTGTTGCCTAAGGAGATTAACATTTGAGTCAGTGGGCTGAGAAAGGCAGACCCACCCTTAATCTAGCTGGGCACCACCTAATTAGCTGCCAGTCTGGCCAGAATATAATAGCAGGCAGAAAAACATGAAACGACTAGACTGGCTTAGCCTCCCAGCTTAATTTTTTCTCCTGTGCTGGATGCTTCTTGCCGTTGAACATCGGACTCCAAGTTCTTCAGCTTTGGGACATGGACTAGCTTCCTAGCTCCTCAGCTTGCAGATGGCCTATTGTAGGACCTTGTGATCATGTGAGTTATACTCTTTAATAAACTCCCATATACATATCTATATCTATATACATATAGATCTATATGGGAGAAAGACTATCTCTATAGATAGATAGATAGATAGATAGATAGATAGATAGATAGATAGATAGATGATAGATAGATAGAGATAATCTATTAGTTCTGTTTCTCTAGAGAACCCTGACAGATTTTGTTACTGGGCGTGGGGCCAAATGCAGCAACTTACCCTTCACCTTAGAGGAAATATCTCAACAGGCCCCACACCACTGGACCCCTAGAAATTTTACTGAGGAACAAGATCCATGAATTTTGGTAGGATTCATTTCCCATCCTCTGGCACTCAAATGCCTCATCAATAAGTCCAGTGTGTTTGCTACTTCTTGCTCACCAGATCCAATCAACATAATATGATCAATGTAATGGACCAGTGCGATATCCTGTGGAAGTGAAAAGCAATCAAGGTCTTGCTGAATAAGTTTACGACACCAAGTTGGAGAGTTGATATACTCCTGAGGCATATTACTGGCCTTGCCAGCAGAAGGCAAATAGATTCTGGCAGGCCTTATGGGCAGGAATGGAGGAAAAGGAATTTGCCCAGTCAATGGATGTATACCAGGTGCCAGATGTATTAATTTGCATAAGCAATAAAACCACACCTGGTAGAGCAGCCACAATTGGAGTCACCTCTTGGTTAAGCTTATGATAATCCACTGTCATTCTACAAGATCCATTTGTCTTTTGCAGAGTCCAAATAAAAGAGTTGAATGGGGATGTGGTGGGAATTGCCACCCCTGCATTTTTCAAATCCTTCATGGTGGCACTAATCTCTGCAATGCCTCCAGAGATGCGACATTGTTTTTGATTTACTATTTTTCTAGGTAGAGGCAGCTCTAATGGCTTCCACTCGGCCTTTTCTACCATGATAGCCCTCTCCCTACCAGTCAGGGAGCCAATGTGGGGGTTATGCCAGCTGCTAAGTATGTCTGTGACAACTATACCTTCTGCCATTGAGAAAATGACCACAGGATGAGCCTGGCGACCCTGGACACACTGTAAGTTAGACCTGAGCTAAAACTCCATTAATTACTGGACCTCCATAAACCACTACTTTAACTGGAGGACCACAATTAAGTTTTGGGGGCCCTAGAATCAATGTCAGCTCAGAGCCAGTGTTCAGTAGTACTGGAAATGTCTAATCATTTCCCTTTCCCCATTGCATAGTTACCCTGGTAAAAGGCCAGAGGTCTCCTTAGGGAAGGATGGGAGAAAAACTAACAGCATAAACTGTTGGTAGTATAGTGGGATCCTTCCTCAAGGGGACCCAGCATCGCCTTCATTCCAGGGGTTCTGGGTCTGTAAACTGGCTCAAGTCTGGAAATTGATTGAGGGATTGTGATTCTCTGTTTTTATAATTCCAATGATTGTTTTGTCATGGAAGTTTCCTGCTTATATAAATTAGGTAGAAATGCAGTAGACTTCTAGGAACACTATGATTAATTAGCCAATTCCAGAGCTTTGCACAAGTCAGACTTCTGATTGCTGCTTTGCCTCTGCTGTACATTACCATAGCTATGCCCACCTTGCCTTTGATGGCTGAGTGCTGACACTTGGCCCTTGTCACCTCAGGATCCAATTATTCCCATTGTATTTACATTTTGTAGTTGAGTGACTGTGGTTCCTACTGTTAGATCTGACATACAGAGAAGAGCAATTACAAGGCTCTTTAAAAATGTAGGTACTGTCCTCACAAATCTGTTTCTCAAGGCATTTGTCATAGGTATATCTTCTGGATGCTCCCAGCCAAGATGAGTAGGTATAAAGTGACTCCACCATCCCAATGTCCCTAAGCCTTTGGATCCCTGCCTCTACATTAAACCAAGGGAGAGCAGGCGTTTCCAGCTTGCTCACAGTGGGCTACTTTTTAATCCATATCTCAGCTAACCAAGAAAATAAACTATTATAACAAATTTTAACTCCCCAAGCTGCAATATTAAATGCAGAATTCCTATACAGTCAGTTCAAATCAATAAATTCAGTCTGATCCAATTTCTATGTTCCTTTCACAATTATCTCACACCCTTAATACTCATTTCCATGCCTGTTCTCCAGATTTCTGCTTATATAAATTAGAAAAATCAAGCAGTTCTTTTTGAGTATAGTGTATCTCCACATGGGCCACACTCTCAACCTCACCTCGAGGGCCCTGCCGGATCTTTAGTTATAGGTCCAGAAGCAAACAGAGGTGTAGGGGTTGGCTCCTGAGAAGGATCAACATTATCTTGTTTGGCAACTGTCTCAGGGGAGGCCATCACCATTGCCCAGGCAGCACAGAGTTTATCTCCTCAGACAAAGGTGGAAAGGCTGATGGCAGCCTGGGTTCTGGAAGGATGTTGCCACTTCTGGGAATGGGGAAGCTGTTCCTTCTGGCACAAAAGGTTCATCCGAGTTTACAAACTCAGTGCTCCCAGCTTCATCAGGGTCCTCCCACACATCCCCATTCCAAGTTTCAGTGTCACATTCTTTTCAAATCACTGGCCTCACTTTAACAGTAGATACTTAGTGAGGCTGTGCATGTTCCTTTCATTGCAGGTCAACCACTTGCAGGTCAGCCACTTGCATAATAAGTGCTTGTGTCTGATTTTCCACAATTTCAATCCTTTCTCTACAAGAGACAAGACTCACTCAGGGCAATCTTAGCAGATTTGAGGCTCAGTATCTGCTTTATCTGCTTCTGAAGCTGGGAGGTAGAATCCCTGAGTTCATCATTTTCTTTCACCACTTTGTTCAGTGAACTTAGGAGCAACCAACTAACTTCATTATGTTCATTGGTTCTCCACATATAGTCAAAGATATTATGTATAGAGTCACTAAACTCCTTGCCTCTCACAAGCAGTGAATCAGGAGTGTCAAAATGTACTTATTTTGCATAACTCTGGAAACAGTTCATGCAAAGGACTATCAGTGTTCTTGTTACTATTAGAAGTAGAGTGCTTAGCATTTTTTGGTCACTCCACCAGGAAAAAGAGCCAAACCTGCTGAGGTGCTTGTTGAAGGCAAAGGGAATGCAGAATGGGTAGTAGAAGAAAGTAGTCATCAATACCAGCTATGACCATGTGAATAGCTTCAGAAACGAGGACTATAATTGACATGCGCATTTCCTTCTTCTTTTGTTAAAAACATGTTTGTACTTGTATACGCTTGTACTAACATCTTCATTTTATTTCCTTTTTTCCTTAACATGTGACATAAGATTTATAGACTTCATACCAGTATTTAAGTATTGTTAACTTTATGTAATAGCATTCAGGTTGGGGATTGGTATGTTTCCAGTTGTACAAAGGATAGTTGTATTATGTTAGGCACAATTATGATATTATTGTCTTTTTTAAAGATTATGTATGATCTCTGGAGATGTGTATGAACTCAAGTTGACAAGGGATAGACTTCTGATGGTTAATATTGAGTGTCAACTTGATTGGATTGGGGAATGCAAAGTATTGATCATGGGTGTGTCTATAAGGGTGTTGCCAAAGGAGATTAATGATTGAGTCAGTGGGTTGGGAAAGGCAGATCCACCCTTAATCTGGGTGGGCACCATCTAATCAGTTGTCAGTACCTTAAGAATATAAAAGCAGGCAGAAGAACATGAAAAGACTAGACTGGCTTAGCTTCCCAGCCTACATCTTTCTCCTATGCTGGATGCTTCCTGCCCTGGAACACCAGACTCCAAGTTCTTCAGCTTTGGGACTCAGAATGGCTTCCTTGCTCCTAAGCTTGCAGATGGCCTATTGTGGGACCTCATGATTGTCTAAGTTAATATTCTTTAATAAATTCCCATATATCTATATCTATCTCCTATTAATTCTGTTCCAAATAAGAATTCACTCATCAACTGACCTTAAAATGGGGAGGTTATCCTGGATGACTGATGTAGGACTAGTGTAATCATAAGGTTCTTTGTAAGTGGATGACCAAAACAGAAGGGAGAAAATGAGAGAGATGGCAGCAGGGAGACGACTTAGTCTGACGTTTGCTGGCTTTCAGGTTTGGGAAATGGCACAATAAGCCAAAGAATACAGAGAACCTCTAGCCGCTGGGAAGACAAGAAAACAGACTCTCCTCTAGAGCATCCACAATGGGAATGTACCTCTTATAATTTTAGCCCAATGAAATCAATAAAACTGCTGTTCAAACTCACCAAATTTGTAGTAATTTTTTTACAGCAGCAATAGAAAATAGTTTACTTGATTATGGGTATGTGGATTTCATTAGTCTCCCCACTTTTGTGTATTTTTTTTTTATTTTCCTGTAGTAAAACTTTAAAAAAAAAATTAAGAGTTCTGAAAAAAATTTTCCCTTACCAATTTTGGATAAAAGTCCAATTGCCTAACAGCATACCGCTTAATTAAAGGACATAAAACATATAACTTAAATGATACGAAAGGGTTAGAAAGATGCTCCTCATCTATAAGCAGATATGCCCTAATGTGATTTAATTATTTGAATAATATGATAGTATTAAAGATTAGAAAAAAAAGTAGGTAGTGTCTTCATGGCAGATTTGTGATGCAACATCTATGATGGCACATGTATCAGACTGTATGATACCACTGTTTTGGAAACAAAATGATGAGATCACCAAAGGATGATCAGTAGAGATGGTACATGTTTTTAATACCATATTTGTCCTGAACCTTCACTATTAATTTTAGAATATTGGAAGTGAGGCATAGTTAATAAATACTTCAACAAACATCACATTTTAGACTCATTAAAGTCAAAGGTGATAATGTATTATTTTCTTAAACTGTAGTTTACTATTATAATATTATATTAAATAGAACTATATTCTCATGGATATCTTAATCTGACATAAAGGGAGATTGTGCCTTGTTTGAAGGTTTTGAAACTTTTTTCTCTATCATCTGAAAACCAATAATATATGTCCAAAAGGAAAATTTCAACACACACACACACACATAGCACTATTTCACAGTACAAAGAAAACATAGCTTACTTAATAAAATTTTCCCTTTTAATATCATTTTAAATAGAAATAATAAAAGGTGACATAGAAGTAAATATTTGTAGTGTTTGGCCTTTATGTGATGTATCTACAATAGGGTGGCACTATGTGAGAGATCACAGATAAAAGGGCAAATGCCGTTCTTTATTTCATAAAATTTGCAAGGAGTATAATATTTCTTTTACCTTAATAATCCCACTTTAGTTATTATGTAAGAGAGGAAAAGATGGAAGGGAAGGAGGTAATATTAAATTTAATCATGAAAAATTGATATGGTGTTAAAATGGTGAAAATAGGTGGATTTTTCATCAATATTGTGGACTTCAGTGAGATCTTGTATTTTCTTTTAAGGTGTAAATTACATAATGGTCAATAATTAGTTTGAGTAGGTAGACAATTATTTCACCTACGAGGTAAAGAACCAACTTGGGTTATCTGCAACAGGACTTTCACAGCATACACACTGTGACTATAGCAACAAGTATAAGTGATGATATTGCCATTATTTCTAACATTCTTTGTAATTAAGGTTTAAGGGTAGAGATAAATATGTGAGTAGCTACCTCAGAAGGAATATTTAAAGCTTGCTTTTATGTCTGCACTAATCCTGTCCTGCACTTATCTTTTCCAGGGAATTGCTGGGGAATTGAATTACTTTGCTTCTGAAATTAACCCTGAAGGGCTGCACAATTCTTGGGCAACACTGGCTTGCAGCTTATTAGCATAGAAAAAGACATCCACAGAAAGAAACTTGAATTTGCAAATAAAACACTGATGAATGAAGCAATAAAATGGTAAGAAAGGCTACTTCCTTCCATGGGGAACTACTCAGGGCTGAGTATGCTGAAGTTTTATGCTAATATAAAACTGGTTTCAGCAAAGTACCCAGTTTTATAACGTAACAAATTGGTGCCAACTTATTTAAGCAGTCTACTACTGGAAAAAAAAATAAGAGAAACTGTTCAAGGAACATCTGTTTAGAAGAAAAGTCTGAAATCATTAAAAATGCATTCAACATAAGATAATTAGTAGGAATGGCATCAGCACTGATGCACTCAGGATTTTAATACAAGTAGCAATAAATAGTGGTTGTTGTGGATAAAGCTTATCCTTCTTGTGCTAGGTAAATGAATATTTTTATTATTTATTATTGAACAGCAGAAGCAAGAGCAGATTCCAATTAGCTAATTCAAAATCAAGAAAAACATTCAATCATGTCATACATGCAGAAAGAGAAGAAATAAAATAGAGAAAAGAGAAATTTAGACCAAACTTGACATTAGTTCCCTATCACTGACTTTCAAAGCAGAATACAGATTTATGCTTCAAGAAATGCTAGTCTGAATGAGCCTAGAGAAAGGAGCATTGGTAAAAATACTGTGAATGTCTGGATAAAGGCGATTATAGTGTCTGCACCTGATTCTTATTTTCTGAAGTTAGTCATCTTTCAAGAAAGAAAAAAAAAATAGAAAAATCCCCCACAAAGTAGCACCTTTATTATAATTGTCTCTGTTAACGTCAAAATTATGACTTTTTGTGATTAAATTTGAAATGAATTTTTTAAAATTATGCTCTTAACTAGTTAATTGCAGAAGACTAGAAAATCTCATTTTATTAATAGAGGGCAAAGAATGAGAAAGTATTTTTAAAACATATCAATGTGTCAGTATAAGTAATTCAAATTATAAAATTCTATATATAGGCTGTATATGGTAGCAGTCAAAAGGATTCTAACAAAGTAATCAATGATTTTTCTCAAAAAAATATTACAGACTCATACATATAAATGGGTTGTCATCTTCAATTTCATAATTGCCTCTATATAATAAAATACTATTTTATTTTAATATCTACAATGCAGTATTCCTTTGACTGTTGAGGGTATATTTGATTCATTCATAGGCAAAAGGTTTTTTTCGGCATCTACATTCATATCTAAAAGAAAGAAACAACTGCTTCTTCAGTGTTGATTCAAGAAGGAAATGAAAAGGATCCTCTCTTACTTGTCTTTTAAACCACAGAAAAATTAGAAAAATATTTGACAAAGTAAAATCTCGTTAACTTCTTGACGAATTATATTGAGTAGTCAGTTGAGGGGTAACATTCTTTTCCCCAAACAAGATAGCTTTATATTCAAATAAAATAACTGATTTTCCTGTGTTCTTTGAAAAAAAGACTACAGCTGTGTAAGGAGTACCTAATGCGTAATGACTACAGAGGTGTAAGGAGTACAATGCATAAACATAGAAACAGTTGTTAAAACAAATCAGGTTTGTATTTATCATCTTTTTTCTATCACCATATTTCTCTCTTCATTGCTATATTTATATATCATTTTGCATGTATAGAAAGGATCGCTGTCCTTATAATAATGTACATAAACTCATTTGTACACTGCTTTTTCAGTTAACCATGCATGTTATACACTTCAGCATATTGTTTTTCCCTATATGTTTAATTTTTTGCTATTTTTTAGTCTGTATATGCCAAACATATAATGATGAGGACTAAGATGTTCCAAGCTTTCATAAACTATACTAGTTACCTTTATATAATTTATCTATATATGATTATTACTTTAATAAGAATTATTTGAGCACAGCACGATGGCTCATGCCTGTAATCCCAGCACTTTGGGAGGCTAAGGCGGCCGGATCACCTGAGATTGGGAGTTCGAGACCAGTCTGACCAACATGGAGAAACCCCGTCTCTACTAAAAATACAAAAAAAAAAATCAGTTGGGTATGGTGGTGCATGCCTGTAATCCCAGCTACTTGGTAGGCTGAGGTAAAAGAATCGCTTGAACCCTAGAGGCAGAGGTTGCAGTGAGCTGAGGTCCTGCCATTTTACTCCACCCTGGGCAACAAGAGCAAAACTCCATCTCAAAATAATAATTATTATTATTCATAGACAAAATTATTGTCTATTAATTATTATTATTTGAAATTTTCTTAAATCTTAAAATTCTTGGCAGTGTGTCATTCAAAAATTTTAAATATGTTAAGCCTTTTAAAAGCGTGTAGTTAACATTCATTTGCAGTTCTGTCCAATTATATTTTGACCAGATTTGTAGAGGAGGAATGGGTTTCTTCTTCTAAAAATTTACTTATTTTGGAAGTAAGTATCTTCTTCTAAAAATTTACTTATTTTGGAAGTAAATATTCAAATAAGCCATCAAAATGGAGATGCCTCAGAAGGGAAGTTCATATTAGAGATATAAATGTTGATGTCCTTAGCATATTGTTCAAAACTGAAGTTATTAAGGCAAATTATATCATCTAAGTAGAGAGATTAGCCTAAGGGAAAAAGATAATTGAGGGTAAAGCTGTAAGGAATTGTATCTTATATGGCCACTTATGGTCAGGTACAAGAGGAAGAGTCTATAAGGAGACAGAGAAGGAAGAACCATAGTTATAGGAGGAAAATCAGGAAATTGAAGTATCACAGACATTAAGAAGAAACAAATGGTAAACCTAGCAGCCAATATTTACTCAAATTGTGTAAGTCATTATATAATATTGAGGGACTGTGTTAGAGGAAGTTCCAGGGTTGGCTAGGAGCTGTGTTCCCAGGGCCAGGATTTTCCCGCCTCTGGCTCCTAAAGGCAGTGGCTCAGTGATTCAGGGTTTTAAAACAATAACCAATCCAGTAAAGGATTCAAACATGCAGAGAAAGTTTGAGAAAACTCCTCTTCTCATTGGATGAGAACAAGAAAGGGAACGGAATAACTCAGGGGTATAGGCTCCAGCCACTGCAGTAGCGCCCCCTCCAAGTCCCCTTCCGTGACGTGGAAGCTGTCCTTTCGCTCTGCCTGATAAACCACTATACTGAACACTCTTTGGGTCCATGAGTTCTCTTTGAGCTGTAACACTCACCGCAACACCTAGGCCCCCTTCCCCAGTCATTGGGGTTAAAGAGGCCAAGAATCTGAGTTCTAGAAAATCCAGTTGCATCTAATCCAGTTACATCTGTTGGCTAGCCAGTCAGGAGCTACTTCAAACTTCAGCATGGTAAGTGACTCTGGACCCCTTTCACTTGCTGATCTGTCCTTCTTTTTCTAAATTTGTTCAGGAGGCAAATTACTGGGCACCTGTCGGACAGTTAAAAGCGATAAGGGCAGCTGCCAGACTAAAGACACAGGTGTCAGGCTTTCTGGGAAAGGACTCTCTAACAACCTCCAGCTCTTTGGAACTGGGAGTGTTGGTTTGCCTGGAACCAGTTCTCTCTCTTTCCACTCTCTCTTTCCCTGGGCCAAGCCAAGGGTTGGTTAAGGGTGATGAGCAATGGTCCAAAACTCTCAGTTTGATCTGGTTGAGGTTACAACCTTGTTTAGACACCCTAAGAGACAGTCGCCCATGAGAGCATAGCTCAGCCTCTCAGACCCTGACCTCCTGGGTCCAGACATCCATGAGAAAAACTTCTTCCAGGATCTTTCCTCTAAAATATTTCCTATACCTAATGCCATTACCCTTCTTGCTAGGACCTTGGGGTTCTTGGGGTGGTAGTCCAGGGACCTTTGCCCATGGTGCCCCCAGGCCTATACCTGTGAGGACCACCTACAGTATAAATACACAGGACTGGTTCCCTTTATCTGCTGTACTAAGCTATGTCCTAACAGAGCCAGGGTCTATCAGTGGGTACTGGAGGCTATGGGACACTTTATTTTTTTCTCCCTACAATTTCCCAAACTAACCAAATGGTGCCAGGACTCTACAGCATACCATTTGTCATGTTTGGGATCAGCCCTCCGTATGGCAGAACTTTTCCATCCAGAGCACCATAGTTAGACCTGGTCTGAGACTCAAATAGTTAATTACAGGGCCCACAGCAACAGGGCATACTCCTATGATGGAAAGTGGGAGAAAAGGCTTTTGTCCAGAGGGCATCATCCCAGCCTTGACCCTGCGGCCAGCCATTAACTTCTTTAAGACTGTTATGTTTAGAGACCCTTCTCAAGGAATTTATCCTCCTGGGGCAGTTTTATGGTCCAGCCTATGTTAACCGGACCCTTGCTAGGGAATATAAATGGTGCCCATCACCTAAGCCTCACTGACCTAGTTCTTCAAGGACATGCCAGTACAGGGCCACTAAACCCAGCAGTCCCCATGTCCTTTAAGGTAGCCAAAAAAAGATATTTACAGTGAAGACATGCCCATTACACCAGTAAGCATGACTAAACCCAGCAAATGGGGAAGGCTCATGAAATGATCACACATCTTGGGTGCAGGAAAATTACAGAGTGCTGTACTGCTGAGGGATGCCCCAGGGTTGGCAATTACTAGACATAACCCAGGATGCATGCATCCTTGTGTTCAATTTCAGATGAGTGCTACTCTTCCCAAGGCAACGTCACCCTTAAAGTGTATCCTGGATAACTGGGACCAATTTGACCACAATCTTCGAAGAAGCAGCAGTGGCTTATCTTATTCTGCAGCATGGCCTGGCCACAATACCCTCTTGAGAGTGGAGAATCTTGGCCACCTGAGGGAAGTATAAATTATAACACTCTTCTACAATTAGATATTTTCTGTAGGAGGGAAGATAAATGGAGTGAAGTCCCCTATGTGCAAGCTTTCTTTTTTCTATGGAATAATCCTCAACTATGTAAAACTTGTAACTTATGTCCTACTGGCTGCTCCCTGGGACTAACTCCATACTCCAGACTCCCTACGGCTCCTTCCTCCACTGATGCTGACAGGCTCTTCCCAGCTCCTATGACCTAAAAGGAATCAGGGAAAACCAAAATGACCAAGGCACCACAGGCTACTAGGATGCCCCAACTCTGCCCTCTACAGACTGTAGGAGGGGAATTTGGCACAAAGTACATGTTCCTTTTTCACTTTCTGACTTAAAGCAAATCAAGGCAGACTTAGGACAATTTTCAGATGACCCGGGTAAATACACAGATGTTCTGCAGGGCCTAGGTCAATCCTTTGAATTAGCTTGGAAATATATCATGTTACTGCTTAGTGAGACCTTAACCAGTAATGAGAGTACCTTAGTGAAGTGAATGACAAAATGACATCAGAGGACAGGGAAAGATTCCTTACAGGTCAACAGGCCATCCCTAGTACAAACCCTCACTGGGACCCTCAGAACATGGGGACTGGAATCGTAGGCCCCTATTGACCTGCATACCTGAGGGATTAAGAGGGATCAGGAAGAAAACCATGAACCATGCAATATTATCTCCCATAACCAAGGGAAAGGAAGTAAACCCAATGGCCTTCCTTGAGTAGTTACGGAAGGCCTTGAGAAAATGTACTTCCCTGTCACCAGACTCCATCAAGGGTCAGCTAATACTAAAATAAATTTATCATGCAATCAGCAGCAGACATTAGAAGAAAGCTCCAAAAGTTGGCCCTGGGGCCAGAGCAAAGTCTAGAATCATTACCAAATCTAGTAACCTCAGTGTTTTATAATAGAGATCAGGAGGAACAGGCTGAAAGGGACAGGAGGAACAAAAAAAAAAAAAAAAGGCTGCAGCCCTAGTCATGGCCCTCTGGCAGGTGGACCTAAGAGGCTTGGAAAGGGGAAAGACATGAGTAAGCTACCAGTCTGGCAAAGCTTGCTACCACTGTGGCCTACCGGGACATTTTAAGAAAGATTCTGCCAAGAGGAATGGACTACCACCTTGTCCTTGCCCACTGTGACAAGGGGTTCACTGAAAGGCACATTGTCCCAGGGTACAAAGGTTCCCAGGACCTGAGGTGGCTAACCAGATGACCCAACAGCAGGACTGAGGGTGCCCAGGGCAAGTGCCAGCATAAGCCATCACCCTTACTGAGCACCAGGTAATGCTAACCACAGAGGGCCAGGAGGTCGATCTCCTGAACACTGGCATGGCCTTCTCAGTTTTGCTCTCCTGTCATGGACTATTATCCTCCAAATCTATAACTATCTGAAAAGTCCTAGGGCAAGCAGTGTCCTGATATTTCTCCTAGCCCCTAAGTTGTAACTGGAGAGCTGTGTTCTTCTCCCATGCCTTCTTCATCATGCCCAAAAGTCCCACTCCCTTACTAGGGCGGGACCTGTTAGCCAGAGCAGAAACCATTATCTATATAAATGTCAGGGGAAAGATCCCTCTCTGCTGCCCATTATTTGAAAAAGGGATTAATCCCGAGGTTTGGGCAATGGAGGGACAATTTGGACAGGCAAAGAATGCCTGCCCAATTCAAATAAAGCTAAAGGATCTCACCTTTTTTCCTTACCAAAGGCAGTACCCTCTGAGACCGGAGGCCAGAAAGGGTCTGCAGGATATTGTAAGAAATGTAAAAACTCAGGGGCTAGTGAAGTCCTATAACAGCACTTATAATACTCCAATTTTAGGAGTATAAAAACCTAATGGACAATGGAAGCTGGTGCAAGATCTCAGGTTTATTAATAAGGCTGTGATCCCTTTATACTCAGCTATACTCAACCCACACACCTTGCTCTCTCAAATATCAGGAGAGGCACAATGGTTTACAGTCCTGGACCTTAGGGAGGCTTTTTTCTGTGTTCCATTACATCCTGACTCCCAATTCCTCTTTGCCTTTGAAGACCTTTCAGACACACTTCTCAGGTCACCTGCATAGTGTTACCCCAGGGCTTTTGTTACAGTCCTCACCCATTTGGCCAGGCTTTAGCTCAGGATCTTAGTCATTCTTCACATCCAGGTACCCTGGTCCTCCAATACGTGGATGACCTCCTTTTAACTGCTAACTCAGAAACCCAGTGTCAGTAGGCCACCCAGGACCTCCTAAATTTTCTGGCTACCTGTGGCTATAATGTTTCCTAATCAAAAGCCCAACTTTGTAAGCAACAGGTAAAATACCTAGGACTTGTCTTGTTCAAAGGTACTTGGGCCCTTGATGAAGAATGTTTCCAACCCATGCTAGCTTTCCCTTGTCCATAACCTTAAAACAGATGCAGGGATTTTTAGGAATAACCAGTTTCTGCTGATTGTGGATTCCCAGATATGGTGAGATAGCCAAACCTTTATACACTCTGATTAAGGAAACCCAAAAAGCTAATACCCAACTGATACAATGGGACCCTATGGCTGAGGCAGCCTTTTAGACCCTGAAGCAGCCATTATCTGAGGCTCCAGCTCTAAGCCTTCCTACAGGAAATGAGTTTTCCTGCTATGTTACAAAATAGTCAGGAGTGGTGCTGGGGTTTCTCACCCACACTCAGAGAACCATGCCACAACCACTGTTATACCTAATAAGGAAATTGATGCAGTAGCACAAGGTTGGCCACACTGCTTGCAGGTAGCAGCCGGAGTGGCTACATTGGTCTCAGAAGACATTAAAATAGTGCAGGGAAAAGATCTAACCATATGTACTTCACACAATGTAGCTGGAATTCTGGCCTCTAAAGGAGGCTTATGGCTGTCTGACAACCCCCTACTCAAATATCAGGCCTTCAAGCTCTAAGGGCCCATACTTCAGCTGTGCACATATGCAACCTTCAATCCAGCTACCTTTCTTCCCGCAGGAGGGGCAGGCAGAGAACATGACTGTCAGCAGGTTATAGTCCATAATTATGCGGCCCAAGAAGATCTCTCAGAAATTCTTCTAGCTGATCCTGACCTTAACTTATACACTGACAGAAGTTCATTTATGGAAAATGGTGTTTGGAAGGCAAGATATGCAGCAGTCAGTGATCAAATGGGGCTCAAAAGTAATCCCCTTCCTCCAGGAACTAGTGCCCAACTGGCAGAACTAGTAGCCCTCACTCAAGCTCTAAAATTAGGAAAAGGAAAGAGAATAAACACACACACGGATTCCAAATATGCTTACCTGGTTCTCCACACTCATGCTGCCATAGGGAAGGAAAGAGGGTTCCTAACCTCAGTAAGACTCTCATTAAATATCATAAAGAAATTTTAGATTTATTACAAGCTGTCCAACAACATAAAGAGGTAGCAGTCTTACACTGCCAAGGTCACCAGAAAGATGAAAAGGAAGCAGAGGGCAATCACTGAGCTGATCTAGAGGCAAAAAAGGCAGCTAAACAAGATTTTATAGATTTTATAAAAGTTAGTATATTTAGGTACTTACACAAACTGGGTAGAGGCTTTTCCCTGTAGTACAGAAAAAGCCCAAGAGGTAATAAAAGTTCTGATTAATGAAGTAATCCCTAGATTCAGACTCCCTTGCTGTCTTCAAAGTGGTAAGTGATAAGTGAAAACCCTCTCTAGGGGACTAGACCTAAACACTCATCAGAAGAGGTAAAATGGGCAATCTCCCAGGGACATAACTTCCTTCCTTCAGGATGGCTAGCTACTGAGGAAGGAAAAGTACTCCTACCTGCTGCCAGCTGGTGGAAAATACTTAAAACCCTACATCAAACATTCCATACGGGTATAGAAAATTCACATCAAATGGCCAAGTCTATATTTGTAGAGAAAGGTCTCTTCAAAACTATCCAACAAATAGTCAAAGGATGTGAAATATGCCGGAAAAACAATCCTCTGGTACATCGCAAAGTTCCTCCTGGGGAACAGAAAACCAGTCATCACCCAGGTGAGGATGGGCATATGGACTTTACCGATACACCTAGGACTCACGGATATTAACATCCGTTAGTATGTGTAGATACCTACACAAATTAGCTTTTCCCTGTAGGACAGAAAATGCCCAAGAGGTACTAAAAGTTCTGATTAATGACGTAATCTCTAGATTCAGACTCCCTCGCTGTCTTCAAAGTGATAACAGCCCCGCCTTCAGAGATGCAATAACTCAAAGAATTTCCAAAGCATTAGGAATACAATATCATCTCCACTGTGCTTGGAGGCCTCAGTCCTCAGGAAAAGTGGGAAAAATAAATGAAACTCTTAGGAGACATATTTAAAAACTGGCACAGGAAACCCACCTCCGGTGGCTCACTCTGTTACCAGTAGCACTCTTAAGAGCTCGAAACTCTCCTCAAAAATAGGACTCAGTCCCTATGAGATGCTATATGGACCACCCTTTCTTTCTAATGATCTCTTATTAGACAAATAAACAGCAGATCTAATAAAAGATATAACCTCCTTGGCTAAGTACCAACAGGCACTTAAGACCTTACCTGAAGGACACACTAGGGAAAAAGGGAGTTATTCTGCCCTGGAGATTTAGTACTTGTCAAGTCTCTACCCTCTGACTCTCCCTCTCTAGGTCCATCTTGGGAAGGACCAATTTTGGTCATTCTGTCTACCCAACGGCAGTTAGGGTGGTGGGAATTGACTCGTGGATCCATCACACTTGGTTGAAACCTTGGACTCCTCCTCAAGAAGACCAGGGCCCTCTTCTCCACCATCTGAGGTTCCAGGAAGCTACCCTTCATACACCTGCAAGGCATTAGAGGATTTGTGGTTGCTCTTCTGATGAGACCCTCAGGAACTTAACTAACTCATAAGTCTAACTTACATTCTGGCATTGACAGGAATATAATTCTTAACTTTACTATTTGCAACCGAACTCTATGTGGTCGCCCCTGAGACTTGGCTCACATTCCATAGACTCTCCATATCTGTGGCTTTCTGCCTAATTATACCTCTAATAGCTCTCCTCCTCTCCCTCTGATACTATCACTCTCTTACTATGACCTCTCTTGTGGCCCTCATTATTTCATTATCCTCTTTGCTGCCTGTCCCCTGCTTCACTCCCATCCTGCCTGCAAATACACCCAAAAGGGTTACAACTAATATTGGACAGGGAATAAGTTCACTCTCTGGTTGGTCTTGGGGATCAGATCTACAGGCCTCCTTTATATCCTATACTTACATGCATAAAAATTGCTATATATCTGCTTCCCTGTGCAGATACAACTCACACATATATTGGACAGGAACAATAATTGGGCCTAACTGTCCAACTGCCAAGGGAACCATGGCCTGCTGGACATATTTTACCCATGTCAGGACTTCAGATGGGGGCAGAGTTCAAGATCAGGCACAGAAATGGTATCTCCAAAAAGTAATCTCTAGCTTAGGCAAACCATGAAGTACCCCCAGCCCCTACAAAGGCCTGGACCTTTCTAAGCTACATGAGATCTTATGCACACAATCCCGTCTGCTCAAGTTATTTACCACCACCCTCACAGGAGGCCTCCTCTGACAACCCAACTGACTGTTGGAGGTGCCTCCCACTACGCTTCAAATCATATATCCTAGTTCCATTAAATACTTATGTAACACACTAACCCACCCTCAAATCATACGGGGCTTATAGGTCCCTTGGTCACCAATCTACAAATCCCATCTGCCTCCAACTTCACTTGCGTGAACTTTACTAACAACTCCAATGCCTCTCTATGCCGAAACTGGGTTACCTTTCCCCCAGGCCTCAACTGTCTAGCACCAGGCTTATTCTTCGTTTGTGGCTCCTCTGCCTACTGCTATCTAAACAATACCCTGAAAGAAACATGCCTCCTCTCCTTTCTAGTGCCCTCCCACATGACCATTTACAGTAATTTTCAATTGTAGAGCCTTCTTTTGCCCAGGTCACATCATACTCGAACCCCAATTCTTCCAATCATCATGGGGGGCTGAAATCATAGGTGGACTTAGTACTGGTATTGGAGGAATTACCACCTCCATTAAATTTTACTATAAACTATTCCAGGAAGTAAATAATGACATGAAAAAGGTTGCTGATTCTCTCATAACTCTACAAAAGCAGCTTAACTGTTTAGATGCTGTGGCTCTTCAAAATTGAAGGGCCCTGGATCTGTTAACAGCAGAGAAAGAGAAACTTGTCCCTTTTAGGAGAATGTTGTTACTTTGTAAACCAATCAGGTATCATCCTAAACAAGGTTAAAGAACTCAGGGACCCAACAGAATGCAGGGCTAAGGACCTGCAAGAAAGAGGATCGTGGAGCTTGCTTAACAACCGGCTACCCTGGCTCTCCCCTTTTCTGGGCCCCTTAATAACCACCCTATTATTGCTTGCCTTTGAGTCTTGCATCTTTAACTTTCTTGCCAAATTTGTTTCTTCCAGAATTGAGGCCATGAAGCTACAAATGGTCCTGCATATGTAACCCCAAGTGTCCTTGGCTCATTTCTGTCATGACCACTGGATTGACATGCAACCCCAGAAGACTCCCCTCTGGAGGAAATCTCAACTGCAGGGCCCCTTTCTATGCCCCAGTTCAGCAGGAAGTAGTTAGAGTGGTCGTTGCCTGTGTCCCAATAGCAGCTGGACTTTCATGTTCAGAGGGGCGACTGAGGGACTGTCTTAGAGGAACTTCCAGGGTCGGCTTGGGGCTTTGCTCCCAGTGCCGGAATTTTCCCACCTCTGGCCTGCTAAAGGCATTGTTCTGAGTGTCAGGATTTTCCCTTCTCTGGGTCCTAAAGGCAGAGGCTCAGTGACTCAGGGTTTTAAAACTGTAACCAATCCAGTAAAGGATTCCAAGACCAACTGATCCATCTGGGAAAAACAAAAAAAAACAAACAAACAAACAAAAAAACCCCTCTCATTGGATGAGAACAGGAAAGGGGAGGGAATAACTCATGGTGTAACCATCCACTCAAGCCTGCAGCGGCACCCCTTCCAGGTCCTCTTCCATGGTGTGGAAGCTGTCCTTTTGCTCTCCCTAATAAACCACACTACTGCACACTCTTTGGGTCCATGAGTCCTATGTGAGCTGTAACACCACAACACCAAGACCCCCTTCCCCATTCAGTGGGGTTGGAGAGGCCAAGAACCTGAATTCTAGAAAATCTGGTTGCGTCTAATCTAGTTACAATATTAGGTTGGTCCCAAAGTAATTGTGGATTTTGCTATGACTTTCCGTGCCAAAAATGGCAATTACTTTGGCACCAACCTAATATCTAGAAAAATGGTATAGTAGAGATGATCATGAGAATTGCAATTTAGTGGACAAAAACCAGGAAATAGCATTCTGAGATTTATCACTTTAGTGATATACAAAAATGTATGGTACCATTAAAATTGTCACAGAGCTATACATTTACATAAAAGTTGTTTATGTTTAATAACTTTGAATACAGGAATACAAAGAATGAAAAACATTCATTGGAGTTGGTGACATGATGTTGATTGATTATATTTATGAGAACATTTCCAGTAAAGTGTTGGGATTCAGGTTTGATAGGAAGGTGCTGGTAGAATTAAACAGAACAAATGGGAGATAAATATATAGAACTTATTCTAAAAATAGGTTTTTCTTCTCTTCTGTGAAGAGAAGAGAATAAAAAACAGAATCATTTGTTTGTCTTAAGTTCCCAATAAGATAGTAAAAGATGTAGTAAGGATAACAAATAAAGTAATCGTTGCAATTGAGATTTGGAATTAGTGGAGAGGGTGGTCCTTGTAGATAGCGAGATGATGGACTTGAGAACTGGTTATGCATTCTTGTGGAAAAGGAAATTATAGATGGGTAATTTAGAATTTGGGATACAGACCACAAGAAACTGTCAAGCCTGAAGTGAATGTGTGTGTGGAGGGGGTAAGGGTTGGAGCGGATTGTTGGGATAGCAGTGGTAGTGGTGCTGCAAAAGATTAAAAATGACCACTTGGGCAAATAATAAAAAAAACTTTAGGCAACTATACTTATTTTTAGTGGTAGCAATATTTTCTGCTAAGCCATTTGCTCTGTGCAAGATTTAGCTTTTCTGAAAACAACAGGGTATACTATTCTATTTTCTCCATAAATCAAAACAGTTGCTCAGAGATAATACCCACTGGGAAGATACACATAAAGCATACAGTGGTTAAAGATTATCTCTGATTCAATATGAGTAGTGAATGTACTTTATTAAATTGGGTATTGGACGAGCCCAGAGTTAAAGAGTAAACACTTGGTTGGAAATACGTTGCTTCTAAAGAAATATCCCTATTTAACATTAATCTTGATGTGAAAAATATTATAATCACCAGTAATTATGTTTACAAACCCATATTGTTACCTTTTCAAATGCAAAATCATTCTCATTATGGTTCAGATATTGGGCAATATTCAGTTCTGTCATTACTACAATTTGACAGCAAAGAGACTACAGAGGCAGACATGAAGCTCTTCATTCTATTATTAGACACAACCTAGAATTGTATCACACTATAAATAAATGTTGTAATTTGTGATTTATTTAAAATCATATTTCTTCCTGTTGACATTAATTAATGATTTTTAAATTAAAAAATATGTTACTATTTTATATTAATTTTTCAAAGTAATGTCAGAGTATGCAAAAATTATACATATTCACCTTCTACCAATCAGCTTAAGATATAAAGCACCTAAAATATTGAAACTCTTTTAATACACACTATCTCATTTCTTTCCTCCTTATTCTTCCCTGCACAAAGGAGATTATCATTAAATCTCATTTTCATAGATTTAAAATTTTTTAAACCAAATGTACATACCTATAAACATTCATAATTTTCTATTATAGGTTTTAAAGTTAAATACGATTGTAAAAGAGGTACAAAAGAGTTATAATAATTATTTCAAATAATTTGTTATTTCTGTTAATAATTTTATTATTCATCTTTGTTGCTAAGTTCATAATTTTTATTATTACTATTTCATAATACTATTACATCGCATTTCTCTCAAAATTTTTCTGCCATTGGACATTTTAATTTTCTCCCATTTCTTTCAGTCTTGTAAACAATGTTGCTATAATATTTCTATACACATCTACTTCAGCACATAAGGAGATCTTTCTCTTGGGCATATAGGTAGGAAAATAATTGCTATGTTGTGGAAGAAGTACATCTGTCTTTATTAAATACATCACTTGCTATGTTTTATTTGGGATACTTATGTATTATTATTAGACTGTGTTTTTAAAAAATGGTATTTTGAATACGACAAGTTTTTATGTTTGTGCAAATATCTTCTCCTAGTTTCTTGATTATTTTTTCTTCTTTATTTGCTATTTATAGAAACACAGAAAGTTACATTTCAAGATGGTCATATTTATCAGTTGTTTTCTCCGTTTTACTTAGGAGTCTGCTTTTTAGCTAACTAAGCACAACTTATTAAATTGTTCAAACTTTACTCCAAAATCACCTTTGTTACATAGCAAGTATTCATATATTTGTGAGCCAAATTCTAGGCTTTTTATTTTGATCATTATAATTTTATTTGTCCCTGTGTAATACAGCACTCTCCTAATAACTTAAATTCAGTAATGTCTTGACATTGATTAAAGTAATAATTATGAACAAGACTCTGGAGCCAAACAGCCCAGGTTCAAATTTAGTCTCTACCACTGTGTGAAATTGGGCAAACTGCCTAACCTCTGTATGCTTCTGATTCTTCATTTGCAAACTGGGGTTTATATTACTGACATAATTGTTGTGAAAATTAAAGAATATTTTAAGCATAAACATTTAGAAATAATGGTGGCAGACAGCAAGTCCTAAGTGTAAACATTATAATTATTATTTGTTACATAGCAATTCTCAACTTCTCTAGTTCCAAACATCATTTCTTGTGTATTGCACATATAGTTAATGAGTTTTTCAAGTTTCTTCAGTCAAACCAGTGGATATTATGAATAAAACTACACAAATTTTATGCATTAATTTGGAGGAAAAGATTTATATATAATACTGGGTGTTCATATCTATGACATAGACAATCTCTCTTTCTCCTCCTCCTTTCTTCTTCTTGGTTTTCTGTAATGTTTTTCCATAAAATATATCGTTCTTCAAAAATATCTTGCATATGTACTTTATATATTCATAAAAATTTAAAATTTGAACTTCTTTTCTAAGTGCTATTTTTCTTCTATTATATTGCTTGTATTTTTGCTTCTGGTTTATTAAACAATAATTTATTTGCATAACTATGATATAATTTGTTACATATTGATCTAATGAATTCCAATAATTTGTCTATAGAGTATATTTTTTTTCTAAAATATCTGTAAATAATGAGAAGTTTTCTTGTCTACAATTTATTATTTTTATTCCTTTTTCTTGTCATTTTACACTAGTTAGGTCCTCAAATAAAATATTGAATAATAGTAATGAAAACATCCAATCATGTCTTTTCAATCTTGATTTTTTTTTTTTTTGTAAAGCAGTAAGTATTTTATTTATTTTTTCAGATAGATCTCCCTCTGTCACCCAAGCTGGAGTGTAGTGGCACGATCTTAGCTCACTGCAACCTCTGCCTCTTGGGTTCAAGTGATTCTCCTGCCTCAGCCCCTCCTGAGTAGCTGGGATTACAGGCACCCACCACCACACTGGGATAATTTTTGTATTTTTAGTAGAGAGGTCTTCTGACTTCAGGTGATCCTGCCTCAACCTCCCAAAGTGCTGGTATTACAAGCATGAGCCATCACACCCAGCTTAAAGCAATAAGTATTTTAAACCTAGGTAGGATTACAATTAAGTATAGAAATGATTAAGAAAATCAAACACATTGTATTAGTATTTTTGTGTAAAGGAATCTGTATGTTTAATATCATAAGTCTTCATAGTGTTTAAAAGAATATGATCTATTAGAAAAACATATTAGACCTGTAGTACTTATTTAACACATATAATTTAAGTAATTGATTTACATTTATTATTTTAAGTGGAAATATTTCAAACTATAAATGTAATATTAGAAATTTAAAAGAACCTAAAAATAACACATTTTTAAGATTAATTGATTGGATATACATGAATCACTTAAGTACTTGAAAAGGATTTTTTTATCAGTCAAAAAAGTTCTGATTTTAAAAGAAAACTTTAATCATGTCATGACTGCTGATGAATTTTTGGAAGACATATGCAATTAAATTTGGAAAACTCACATCTATTCCTAGTTTGCTAACAGTTTCTTTTGTTTTCTAATAATTAAAATCGTATGCTGAATTCTCTAATTACATTATTTTACTTTGAGCCACAAATTATTCTATTATTCTTCATGTTTGCTTTTGAAAATATTTTTCCCAGTTATCTTGTTATATGTTTTTACCTTAATGGAATTTTAACAACAAAATGTGGTCTGTAAAACAAGTCTTTCATAATTACTGAGTCTTGTTTTAATTTTTAGTATGTGGCCAATTGTATTTATTTATTTAATGTCTAATATGTCAATATCTTATTGAATTATGTCTATTTTTTCTTCATATACTTTGAAACTCCATTAGTTACATAATTTTCTTTTGTTTATTTAATTTCAGTCAGTCTTTGACATTATGATTTATGTTTATATATAGCAAAGTGCTGGTTTCTTTTTTTTTTAATTCTATGATTTCTGCCTTTTAACTAGCAACTGTAAACCATTTACATTTATCACAATTATGAATCATTTTAATGTATTATCAAAACTTTATTTTGGGCTAAGCACAGTGGCTCATGCCTGTAATCCCAGCATTTTGGGAGGCTGAGGCAGGTGGATCTGTTGAGCTCAGAAATTTAAGACTAGCCAGGCCAAAATAGAGAATTCCCCTCTCTACAAAAATACTAAAAATTAGCTGGATGTGGTGGCACACTTCTGTGGTCCCATCTACTTGGGAGGCTGAGATGGAAGGATCCCTTGAGCCAGAGGGGCAGGGTGCAGTGAGCTGAGATGGTGCCATGCATTCCAGCCTGGGCAACAAGCTGAGATCCTGTTTCCAACCAAAAAAAGGAAAAAAATGAAACAACTTCATTTGGTAGCATTCTGCGACCCTGTTATTGTTCTTAATATCCTTTAGCCTTCTCTGGTTTTAATGATTTTGTATTCTTTTTTCTCTCCTCTAATGGTATTTTAACTATGTGTTCAATTTTTAAAAACTGTAGGTATTTATGCTTAACACACACACACACATATATATATATATATATATATATATATATATATATATATGCCTGTGTGTTTATGCATCTATCTATCTATACATCTAAATTCACCAGTAGTTCCATTATTCTCAAAAAGTATGGGAGGCCCTGGAACACTGGAATTTCTTTTTCTTCTTTCCTTTTCCTTCCTTCTTTCCTTTCCTTCCTTCCCCTCCCTCCCTTCCTCCCTCCCTTCCGCCCTCCCTTCCTTCCCTCCGGCCTTTGCTCTCTTTCTCTCTCTCTCTCTTTCTTTCTTTGAGATGGACTCTCACACTGTTGCCTAGGCTGGAGTGCAGTGTCAGGATCTTTGCTGACTGCCACCTATGCCTCCAGGGTTCAAGTGCTTCTCCTGCCTCAGTCTCCGGAGTAGCTGGGATTACAGGTGTGCAACATCATACCTAGCTAATTTTTGTAATTAGAGTAAAGACAATGTTTCACCACGTTGGCCAGGCTGGTCTCAAACTCCTAACCTCAAATGATCCATCTGCCTTGGCCTTCCAAAGTGCCAGGATTACAGGAATGAGCCACCACACTAAACGTGAACATTTGAATTTCTAAGAACACTTTTTTCTTACATGTTTTCTCTAATATTTTACTTATTACATACCAAAATTTTGGATATTGTTTGCATTTTATTCCATATTTTTAGATGGATTTCATATTTGCAAATTTTTTTTTTTTTTTTTTTTTTTGTATTTTAGGTTCTGGGGTACATGTGCAGATCGTGCAGGGTTGTTTCATAAGTACTTACATGGTAAGGTGGTTTGCGGCTGAAATCCCCCATCACCTATATCTGGCATTTCTATCCATGTTATCCCTCCCCAACCTCCCCACTTTCCATTGTACCCCACTAGACCCCCACCAATATACACTGGTGTGTGATGTTCCCCTGCTTGTGTCCATGTGTTCTAATTTTTCAATACCCACCTATGAGTGAGAACATTCAGTGTTTGATTTTCTGTTCTGTGTGAATTTGCTGAGAATGGTGTTTCCAGATTCTTCCATGTCCCTACAAAAGACACACACTCATTGTTTTTTATGGCTGCATAGTATTCCATGGTGTACATGTGCCACATTTTCCTTGGCCAGTGTATCATCAATGGGCATTTGGGTTGGTTCCAAGTCTTTGCTATTGTAAACAGTGCTGCAATGAACATACGTGTGCATGTGTCTTTATAGCAGTACAATTTACAATCCTTTGGGTATATACCCAGTAATGAGATTGCTGGGTCAAATGGAATTTCTATTTCTAAGTCCTTGAGGAATCGCCACACTGTCTTCCACAATGGTTGAACCAATTTACACTCCAACCAACAGTGTAAAAGTTCCTATTTCTTCACATCCTCTCCAGGATCTGTTGTCTCCAGATTTTTTGATGATCGCCATTCTAACTGGGGTGAGATGGTATCTCAATGTGGTTTTGATTTGCATTTCTCCAATGACCAGTGAGCATTTTTTCATATGTTTGTTAGCCTCATAAATGTCTTCTTCTGAAAAGTGTCTGTTCATATCCTTTGCCCACTTTTGAATGGGTTTGTTTGTTTTTTTATTGTAAGTCTGTTTTAGTTCTTTGTGTATTCTAGATATTAGCCCTTTGTCAGATGGGTAGATTGCAAAAGTTTTTCCCATTCTGTTGGTTGCCAGTTAGCTCTAATGACTGTTTCTTTTGCTCTACAGAAGCTCTGGAGTTTAATTAGATCCCATTTATCTATTTTGTATTTTGTTGCCAATGCTTTTGGTGTTTTAGTCATGAATTCCTTGCCTATGCCTATGTCCTGAATGGTTTTGCCTGAAGTCCAGGACCAGACAGGCTCACAGCCTAATTCTACCAGATATACAAAGAGAAGCTGGTACCACTCTTTCTGAAACTATTCCAAACAGTACAAAAAGAGAGAATCCTTCTCAAATCATTTTATGAGACCATCATCCTGACATCAAAACCAGGCAGAGAATCAACCAAAAAAGAAAACTTCAGGTCAATATCCATGATGAACATAGACGCAAAAATCTTCAACAAAATACTGGCAAACCAATTGCAACAGCATATCAAAAAGCTTATCCATCATGATCAAGTAGGCTTCATCCTGGGGATGCAAGGCTGGTTCAATATATGCAAGTCTATAAACGTAATCCACCAGACAAACAGAACCAAAGACAAAAACCACATGATTATCTCAATAGATGCAGAGAAAGCCTTCAACAAAATTCAACAGCCCTTTATAGTAAAAACTCTCAACAAACTAGGTACTGATGGAACATATCTCAAAATAATGAAAGCTATTTATGACAAACCCACAGCCAATATCATACTGAATAGGCAAAAACTGGAAGCATTCCCTTTGAAATCTGGCACTAGGCAAGGATGCTCTCTCACCACCCCTATTCAATATTGTATTGGAAGTTCCAGCGAGAGCAATCAAGCAATAAAAAGAAATAAAGAGTATTCAATTAGGAAAGGAGGAAGTAAAATTGTCTCTATTTGCAGACCACATAATTGTGTATTTAGAAGACCACATTGTCTCAGCTCAAAATCTCCTGAAACTGATAAGCAACTTCAGCAAAGTCTCAGGATACAAAATCAATGTGTAGAAATCACAAGCATTCCTATACACCAATAACAGACTTAAAGAGAGCCATATCAAGAGTGAATTCCCATTTACAATTGCTACAAAGAGAACAAAATACCTAGGAACACAACTAACAAAGGATGTAAAGGACCTCTTCAAGGAGAACTACAAACCACTGCTCAAGCAAATAAGAGAGGACACAAACAGATGGAAAAACATTCCATGCTCATGGTTAGGAAGAATCAATTTTTTAAAAATGGCCATAGTGCCCAAAGTAATTTATAGAGTCAACGCTATTCCCATCAAGCTCCCAATGACCTTCTTCATAGAACCGGAAAAAAACATGTTAAACTTCATATGGAACCAAAAGAGAGCCTTCATAGCCAAGACTATCCTAAGCAAAAAGAACAAAGCCAGAGGCATCACACTACCTGATTTCAAACTATACTACAAGGCTACAGTAAACAAAACAGCATTGTACTATTACCAAAACAGAGATATAGACCAATGGAAGAGAATAGAGGCCTTGGAGACAACACCACACATCTACAACCATCTGATCTTTGACAAACTTGACAAAAACAAGCAATGGGGAAAGGAGTCCCTGTTTATTAAATGGTGTTGGAAAAACTGGCTAGCCATGTGCAGAAAGCAGAAACTGGACCCCTTCCTGACACCTTACATTAAAATTAATTCCAGATGGATCAAATACTTAAACATAAGACCTAACACCATAAAAAAAAACTAGAAAAAAAACATATTTACCAATTATTTTTCTCACCATCCTTTTCATATTTTGATTCTTCTTTTATTTTACATTTCTTATGAAGCAAATACTTTAAACATTTATTTAGTGAGAGTTAATTAGTGGTAAACTCAATTACT
>CAUYLG010037873.1:0-50559 GCA_963573385.1 Cacajao melanocephalus
CAGCATATTAGGTTTCCTACATAAGTCACAAGGTAATAAGCTCTAAATGTCTCTAATGTGATCCAAAACCCTAAAAAGAGCTGGCACAAAACCATCGTGAATGACTGCCTCTCTGGATGTAAATTTTTAAAAATATTATTAAAGTATTATAGTCCCCACTAACAACAGCTGGGGTACATATAACAATGTATTGTGAAATTAAGTGTATTTATTCTCTTTACCAATAGCAAATGCTATCCTACCTTAGTTAAAACCAAGACTTGCTTCAATCAATGCTGTTTTGTAAAAACAGCAAAGCAATGAATGCTGAAAACTAAAGCTGCATTACTTGGGTTAAATCAGTTTCTACTTAAACTTAGAACACAGGTCAAAACTTTTAGTACTAAAAGGCCTCAAAATAATTAGCAACAGAAATAGTGTTATTAATTTGCTAAGCTCAACAATAAGCAATTCCTTAATTAAAATCTTTGAGATATAAATTTAATGACTATTCTCTTCAGATATGACATACTTGGATTATGTTAATCATGACAAGCCTTATTAGTCACACATATAAACATAGCCTCATGCAATCATTTGTCTGTATACGTTACTCTTAGTTGCATGAGCACAAGAGGTTTAACATCTATATCTTTAAGAAAATACTTGATATTATAAACAGAGTAAAAGACATGATATAATAGTGATTATTGGAAAAAAAAATTAGCAGCTTAAATCTATCTATAAATTCTTTTCTTTTTTTTTTTTTTTGGAGACAGAGTTTTGGTCTTATTGCCTAGGCTGAAGTGCAATGACACGATCTTAGCTCAGAGCAACCTCCGCCCCCCCCAGGTTCAAGCAATTCTCCTGCCTCGGCCTCCCAAGTAGCTGGGATTAGAAGCATGTGCCACCATGCCCAGCTAATTCTGTATTTTTAGTAGAGATGGGGTTTCACTATGTTGGTCAGGCTGGTCTCGAACTCCTGACCTCAAGTGATCCACCCACCTCGGCCTCCCAGAGTGCTGGGATTACAGGCATGAGCCACCGCGCCTGGCCCACAAAATTCTTTAATTATTCATTGTTGAATAAACAGAAATAGATCTCTGGGATTCGACAACAGTCTATGAGTGGTCCTGAAATGTTCAGGTCAAGTAGAAGTTTTAGTTTAGTGAATATAATGTATCAGAATTCTCTAAAGGCATTATGCCACTGAATATGTGTCTTGAATTACTGGCAACATAATCATTACTGTGACTTCCAATTCTATCCAATGAGTCTCTAGGCAGGCTATCACACCTCTAAACTATCATAATTACCTAAATAACTTGAAATTTTTCATTTAAACACAAATCTGAGAACAAAATATATTACAATAGTCTGATCTTTGCAGAAAATAAAAACTCTCCTAAAATTTTATGTTCCATTTATTACTTTTTCCTCAGAGGCAAAAATGCAAACCAACTGCTTCTAGCAATTCTTCTTGTTAAGCTACTCTTAAACATTTTCTTTTAAAATAATTAGATATCAGAAGAAATATTCCCATTAGAGCTAACAAGCAAAGAACAAAAATTAATGGGAAACAAGTTCTAAGAAATATGCTAATAATGCTAATAACCTACAGAGTAAATAAAATCAAAAGACAAGCAAGATTTTTAAAGAGATAAGAAGTTTGATCTTACAACAATCACTACAGAGTAAAAACACTAATAAACTTCTCTTTTGTAACACTTACCTTTGTCTAGGAACTATGAAGAGTGCCCGTACCAACTTCTTCCTGTTGGCTTTTGTGTTCATGTTCATGCAAAAATCCATTGCTGCCTATTAGGAAAAAGTAGACTTTTTCTTTAAAAACCTCTATTTAGTTACTGAAAACAGAAATCCTGCCTACTACAATAATTTTATTTGTTCTTAAACGTTTCAAAACGGTTTTAAGAAACTAGTATTGTTAGTATCAGAAAAGTTTTTTGATAAAACTCGAAAGTAGTAGACTAGTTACCAAGAGCCAAGAAAATTACTAATGCAAATAAGGATAACCAAAAAGCAGTAAAGGTGACTGAGGAGAGAAAGAGACAGGCACAAACTATAGCCAAGAAGATGTAAGAATAAGAAGTGTGCCCCCACATTCACTAAAAAAGTTTAGTGCCAACAGTAACATTTGGTAATGTTAGGGTTTAGAAAACAATAGCCCATATATGGCTCTTTGGCATGCTGAGTACTTCATTTAAACTAAGAAAACTGGAAAGCCTGATAAGCGGCCTCAGTCAAGGTCTCTGACTAACCCTTGCTTCTCTTCCCCAGTGCAAGAAAGGGTGCTCTCTCTCCAAGATGTCTTAACTGACAGAGGAGAATTCTTCAAAAAGAAACTCAACTGTCTTCAATCCCCTGTCTAAAATTTCATAAAATGAGGAATTTATCTAGATGACCATTACCACCTGGACAGACATTTTTCTGAGACAAGGTCTCACTCTGTCACCCAGGCTGGGGTGCAGTGGAGCAATCATGGCTCACTGCAGCTTTGATCTCCCAGGCTCAAGTGGTCTTCCAACCTCAGTTCCCTGCCAAGTAGCTGAGCCTACAGGCATGTGTATTTAAGGCTGAAACATAATAAAAATCACTCCTTGGCTGGGCACGGTGGCTCACCTGTAATCCTACACTCTGGGAGGCTGAGACACGTGGATCACCTGAGGTCAGGAGTTTGAGACCAGCCTGGCCAACATAGGGAAACCTTGTCTCTACTAAAAATACAAAAATTAGCCAAGTGTGGTGGTACATGCCTGTAGTCCCAGCTACTCAGGAGGCTGAGGCAGGAGAACTGCTTGAACCCGGGAGGCAGAGGCTGCAGTGAGCCAAGATCGCACCACTGCACTCTAGCCTGGGTAACAGAGTGAGACTCCATCTCAAAAAAAAAAAAATCACTCATTTTTATGGACTCACCAAGGAGACTCTTAAGTGAAAGCGGCACTGATTTTTTTTAATTGCAATGCAGTGAAAAATATAATAGTACTAGTATAATCTGGTACCACTATCTTGAATCATGCTAAAATGCCAGCAGCTCTACCCACCATCACTTTTGCAAATGTCTAAACAGTAAAAAAGAAAAAAAAATCTTAGTATTAAAGAATTCTGACTTCACAGAACCCCAGGAAGTGTCTCAAAAGCCACTAGGAATCCAGAGACCATACATTTAGCACCTTTGATCTAAAACTATATTTTACAAACCATGGGATCCATGTATGAAAAGGACAGGATGCTAGAGCCAATTCTACAGCCAAACAGACGACCTACGAATTAGATCCAATTGTGTCTGCTTCTGTTGATTTACCAAGACTTCATTTGAAGAAATGGTTAGAGCTCAAATAGAAAACCATAGACATTTCTTATCAGAGGACTCCTACAAGGTCTATATGCTTGAGTAAAGTTATACGGAGACATCAATACCTTGTCTATCAGATCTCGGTTGACACAGTTGGGTAACTGCTGTAGAAAAGCGTCTACTATGAGCTTGAGATGAGATCCAGTGCTGGCTTCCTCATCTTCTTGTTCTAATGTAAAATTAGTTCATAAATAGGTTAAAAAAATAACCAGAGAACACAGAATTAAAACATCCAATGATGAATTATTTGGAAAACAAATAATCTAGACCCATTTTTGTGTCAAGGAAAACATTAGTCATTTCTTAGGATATTATCCTAGAAAGTTTAGGTAACTCTAGAATCATCACATCGAGTCACTACAGGCTTTCAGGAATCAACTATAAAAAGTCAAACTTTTTGCAAGACACAAAAACTTGGTCAGAAAAAGCATGCGGTGTTACAGTAAATGTTATTTGTATCTGTCTGGCCTCCCTTCCTCTATGTTCTTCAATTAACAGCACTCCCAATTCTTGCCTTTGAAGAACTAAGCCCCCCATTCCATGTGATTCTGAGTGGGGTGGCTACTGCCAATCAAAGTACAACACGCAACCATTTCTCTTGGCCACATGGGTGAGCAGAACACAAGACTTGCCAGAGTCCTTCTGTGATATTTACATACAGACTGTGGGAGAAAAATTCTTTTTCCTCTGATGTCATTAGTGGGTATAAAGTTTGGGGTAGCCTTCAGCCATACCCATCCTCCCTGGATTACATAGAGAAATAATCTGCAATAAGATAAAGCCAACAGAGAGAAAAGCAATACTGACAGAAGCTGTCCTTCTAATAAAGAATCCTGGCCAGGCATGGTGGCTCATTCCTATAATGCCAGGGCCCTCGGAGGCTGAGGTGGGACGATTACTTGAGGCCAGGAGTCCAAGATCAGCCTGGGCAACACAGCAAGACCCAGTCTTTACAAAATGTAAAATAAAATAAAATAAATTAGCTGGATGTGGTGGTACACATCTACAGTCCCAGCTACTTGGAAGGGTGAGCTTGGGAGTTTGAGGCTGCAGTGAATTATGATCATGCCACCGCACTCCAGCCTGGGCAAGAGTGAGACCCTGTCTCAAAAAAAACAAATAAGAGAATCCTAGCTAATCAACTCAAAACTCAGTAGGAAGTATTTAGGGAATAAATGTAATATTTGCATTACCAAATACAAAATACAACTCAATTATAAAGACAGATAAAATTAACAGATGAACTGGTAAGCTAAGTGTGTTGCCACCCATTAATCATTTCAGAATAACTTTCAAATACCTTTATTTGTAAAGACAATGTCACAGAATTAAATCAATCAGGAGAATGCTAGCAAGTTCTCAGAAAAGTATAAGTATCTTTTTTCCATCATAGAAGGGACAGCGAGAAAAGTATATTTTAAGATATTTAGAACTAAGATTTTTAAAATTAAGATGATCACTAAAGTTCACAGACACATAATACTGAGGTATGTAGTGTACTGTTATAAATCAAATTCCAAAAACAGTGATGGACTGAAAACAACAGAAAAACAAGGAATTACAAAATACAGAATTAAGGAGAAAAGATCTATATTTATAGGCAAGAGCTCTGTGTGAAAAGCAGTCAAAAAGGAAAATCGGTAAAATAGTTCTTTACCTTGCTCATCAAGAAGTTTCTTTGTAAGATCTTCAGCTTCATCTCCACCCTCTAACTCTAAGGTGTCATCATTAATTTCTAGATTCTCCAACTCAAGTTCCAAATCATCAGGACTTGATACCTCCTTATTATCCTTAGATTCTTTTGCCTCTATTTGAAAAACAAACAAGTATATCTAAATTCAAAGTCATTTTAAAATTCTGCTGCAAAAAAGTAGATAAAGACTCACAAAATCTGCAGCACTTCTTTTAGAACCTGCATGTATACCTGGCAAATGAAGTTAATATATTTAGATTTTATAAAATACATTATGCTCAGCTGGGCATGGTGGCTCATTTCTGTAATCCCTGCACTTGGGGAGGCCAAAGAGGGCGGATCACCTGAGGTCAGGAGTTCGAGACCAGCCTGATCAACATGGTGAAACCTCGTCTCTACTAAAAACACAAAAATTAACTGGGCATGGTGGCTCATGCCTGTAATCCCAGCTACTTGGGAGGCTGAGGCAGGAAAATCACTTGAACTGGGAGGCGGAGGTTGCAGTGAGCTGGGAGAGCATCATTGCACTCCAGCCTGGGCAAAAAGAGCGAAACTCCATCTCAAAAAAAAAAAAAAATGCTCATTGAGAACAAACGCTATACCTTCTTTGATTATATATACCATTTGTTCACTGAAGAGATGGATGGATGACTGGATGGAGAGATCTATGCGTGGATGAGGATTTACATGGTGTGAGGACCTATCTATGGTAAAGATGAGGGGAAATAAAGCTGATTAAAGTGGACTCGAATTAAGAAGGTTCTCAAACTCCCAGATAAGGAGTTGAGAGTTTCCCCTTTATGCAAGAGATAACATTTAAAAGTGATCTGAGGTGAAAATTAACGTAGCAGCAATATATAAAATCAATTAGAAAGTCAGAAAAGGGTAGATGTAGAAAGATCAATTTGAAAAATATCCTTATCATTTCACAGTGAAGGGTCAGAGAAAACCAAAAAATGAAACACAACAAAGGAAAATGGCCAGGAATTGGTAAACAGCAAAATAGGAATAAAAAAAGAAAGAGAAACTAAACTTTAGTTGAATAAGACTGACAAAATGTTAATAAATGAAGTTGAGTGATAAGTAAATGCAAGTTCACTATGCCAGCCTTCTTTCGTGTTTGAAAATATTTTGTAAATAGAAAACAAAAACCAATAAAACCTGAGTTCAAGAATGAATACTTAAACTGAAAGTATGCTATTTCTCAGCTTCATCTCTTATAGTCTCTAATCTCCTAATTTCTGCATTGAATGCAGAAATGTCTTAATGATGCTTGATGCCGTATCTTATTTTGGAGGATGAAAACTCTAACTAGTAAGAATTGGTTTTGCTACCTCTAGATGAAAACCCACTACAACCTTCTCATTCATTCATTTTTTCATTCTACTTTGATTGAATTCCTACTACGTGCTAGGTATTGTTCTAAGCACCACGAATACACCTTTTGAGTACAGCAGAGAAAAACTCCTGCCCACATGGAGTATGCATTCACTCCTCAATGTCCCCTGATGTCTGGCTACTAAAACATCTACTGATCAGCTACTACATGTTCAGAATGATGCTAACCTGTCGACCATTCTCAAAAAAAGCTTGAAATGCAACCTTTGCTCTCAAATACCATATAATTTATCTGAGGAAATTAAACTAATATGCATAAAGTAGTCAAATAGGGTATGGTGGGTGAGGGTTCCAAGCAGAAAACAGAAACATGCAAGAAGGCAAGAAGACGGGCCCATTTCAGAGACTGAGAAGAAAGGCAAATTAAAGGTAACAGAGTTGGAATACTAAACTTGAAAGAAACCATGCAGGGCCCGAGAGATGATGTTAACCATTTTAAATTATATTCCAAGTACACATGAAGTTATTAAAGGACATTAGGTCGGTAGGAGAGTAAAATTTATGAAAGAAAGCACAGGCCGGGCGTGGTGGCTCACCCCTGTAATCCCAGCACTATGGGAGGCCGAGGTGGGTGGATCTCTTGAAATCAGGAGTTCAAGACCAGCCTGACCAACCTCGTCTCTATTAAAAATGCAAAATTAGCAAGGCGTGGTAGCGCACTCCTGTAATTCCAGCTACTTGGGAGGCTGAGGCAGGAGAATCGCTTAAATGTGGGACGTAGAGGCTGCAGTGAACTGAGATGACGCCACTGTACTTCAGCCTGGGCAACAAAAGCAAATTTCCATCTCAAAAAAAAAAAAAAAGAAAGAAAAGAATGCAGACAAGGAAACAAGAGCAAAGACAGGGCAACCAGGTAGGAGGTATTACAGTAACCCACGTAAGAGAAAATGGGAGTTAGATTAGAATAGCAGCAGCAAATACAAGACAAACCTGAGAAACATGATATAACTGGCATTCAGAAACTCCCACTCTATTAACGACCTAAAAGCTCTGACTTCTCTAAAGTAACTCTTCTTCACAAGAGTTGGTTCTATCTTGGCTAGAAAGGGCAGTACAGGTAACGAGCACCACAGAGCTACCACCTGCCCTAACAACCTACCTGCGGAAATATCTTACCTATTCTCACATACTTCTCTGCAAATGAGAATTATAAATAGAATAATTACACAGATTAAAATTAACCCTAAGAAACATCAGATTATTCATTAAATATCATTTAGGAAAATAAGAATACCAAAACACAGGAAATGCACCTGTCTTACCAAGACCTCACAGGAATTCACTACAAGACATTATAAACAAACACTTTCAAATTAATTCACATTCACTTAAATGTATCAGCATGTTAAAAGTATGTCAGCTGTCATCCTTTAATGCTCCATTCCATATAATGCTCACTCATTTAATCTAATGACTCAATGTTGATATTATAAAACTAGTAACTACAACTTTTTTTCTTTTTTACAAATACTATTTTGAAGCTAATTCTTGTAGCATTTAATGTAAATATTTCTTCTCTAGAATTTACCTTTCGTATCATCTTTGTTGGACTCTTTATTCTGACAACCTTTTTCATTGTCTTTAAACAAGATGGCTGGGACAAAAGCCTTCAAATCAATGAGGTTCTCATAAAAATTCCGAGCATCTTCATCTTCCCATATACCACCTTCCAAGTCATATTCTCCAGGTTTACCAGGTGTGAATATATCAATTCCAGGCCCATGTTCTACAATAAAATAAGTCACAAGTAATTAACATCACCTGGGGTTATAGCATGCTAAACATGAGTTATTTTCTGTTTTCAGTTTTATAGCTATTGAATCTTGAATGTTTCAACTGACAGGAACTTCTCCAATCAAAAAGCAAAGGTGACCATTTTGAACACCAAATCAAAAATCACGGTACAGGCGAGGTGGCTCACATCTGAGACCCCCGCACTTTGGGAGGCCAAGGCAGGTGGATCACGAAGTCAGGAGTACAAGACCAGCCTGGCCAAGACAGTGAAACCCCGTCTCTACTAAAAATACAAAAAAATTAGCCAAGCTTGGTACCATGCACCTATAATTCCATTTATTCAGGAGGCTGAAGCAGAGAATTGCTTAAACCCAGGAGACGGAGGTTGCAATGAGCCAAGATCGCGCCACTGCACTTCAGCCTGGGCAACAGAGCGAGACTCCATCTCAAAAAAAAAAAAAAATTGTTTTTTAAGTAAAGCTCTATAATAAAACAGACTAGAAAACAGCGTAAAGATTTTTTTTCTCTTAAATTTGTTTTAAGCAATTCATATAAGATTAACTAGCCATTTGATAAATTAGGTCTACTTTCATGAAACTTAAAATCAAAAAATAAAATATATAAGCCTGGCCACTCCTAAGACACCCAGTTTAAAGTCCCACCTCCCCTAAGAAGCATTTTTTTTGGTAACTCATAATCCACTATACTATTTACATCACACTTATATAAGATTTATATCTCCAAAAACAGACCATAAACCTTTAATTAAGAAGCATCCCTCCTTTGGCATAATCCTTGGCACAATGGTATATTGCCAACCTACGTGGTATTGTTAACCTACAATAATGAAAAGGGTCAGAATCTAGTTTTAAAGAGAGTTCATTCAATTGCAAAGTTTGAGGCCGGCCTCCCAGGAAGCATAGATTCCAAAGAACAGAAGTCAGTGTTCCAAAGTGTAGAAGTTTGAGATTGTTTATATAGACAAAGTTTAGGTAATTTCAACATCTTTCCACATAAGGCTTAATGCACAGTTATAACTATCTGATTAGCAGGGGTGGTCTTTTTTGGGAAAGGTATATACAGGTTACATAATTGTCTCCAAAGCTTAACTTCCCCCTTGCTATAATAAATTCAGACGCTCCTGAAATTTTCTTTTTTTCTTTTGAGACAGAGTCTTGCTCTGTCACCAGGGCTGGAGTGCAATGGCACAATCTCAGCTCACCGCAACCTCCACCTCCCAAGTTCAAACAATTCTCCTCCCTCAGCCTCCCAAGTAGCTGGGAATACAGGTGCCTGCCACCACACTGGGCTAAATTTTTGTATTTTTAGTAGAGACAGGGTTTTGCCATGTTGGCCAGGCTGATCTCAAACTCCTGACCTCAGGTAATCCACCCGCCTTGGCCTCCCAAAGTCCTAGGATTACAGGCGTGAGCCACCATGCCTGGCCTTTATTTATTTATTTTTTAAATTGAGACAGGGTTTCACTCTGTTGCCCAGGCTGGAGTGCAGGGACATGATCAAGGCTTACTGTAGCCTCGAAATCCTGGGCTAGGCTGGGCACGGTGGCTCACGCCTTAATCCTAGCACTTTGGGAGGCCGAGGTGGGTGGATCACCTGAGGTCAGGAGTTCAAGACCAGCCTGGCCATCACGGTGAAACCCCATCTTTAAAAATAAAAATTGAAATAAAAGAAATCCTGGGCTCACACAATCCTCCTGCCCCAGCCTCTTGAGTAGCTAAAACTACCGGCACGCAATACCATATCCAGCTAATTTTTTCTATTTTTAGTAGAGATGGGGTTTCATCATGTTGCCCCGGCCGGTATCAAACTTTTAAGTTCAAGGGATCCACTGGCCTCAGCCTCTCAAAGTGCTGGTATTATAGGCATGCATAACCACCCTCAGCCTTTATTTTTGTATATGCCATAAATGTCAGTCAACTGATAAATAACTGGAAAAGAAGAGAAGAAAGATGAAATGTATAGATTTCTTATTAGAGAGTGGAAAGTATGCACATATTTACACACATGCAGTACTTATAACTATAGATCAAACTCAGAACACTGAAAGGAATTAATTTCCAGGCCGGGCGTGGTGGCTCACGGCTGTAATCCAAGCACTTTGGAGGCCAAGGCGGGCGGATCACCTGAGGTTGGGAGTTCAACACCAGCCTGACCAACATGGTGAAACCCCGTCTTTAAAAAAAAAAAAAATTAAATAAAAAAAAAAGGAATTAATTTCCTACTTTATAATTATGAGCCCATTCATGAACTTATCTATTCCCACATACTTCTCTCCAAATGAGAATTATAAATAGAATAATTATGTAGATTAAAATTAACCCTAAGAAAAGTTAGATTATTAATTAAATGTCATTTAGGAAAATAAGAACATCAAAAACAAAACAACACTGGCTCCTTGAAACTCCTTACTTTCCTTACAGAAGATATATTTAAAAACAAACTTACTAGGACACTAAAGCCGTACACAAAAAAAGAAAAACACTGACATATGTACAACTACTGTTTAATGAAAAGTATAAACAAAATCAAAAATCTAGAAGACAATATTGACAATATTTACTTTAAAGAATACATCTGTAACACATAAAGCATGGTGTAATAAGAAATATATTTGGTGTTGGTTCTTGGTTCTTGGCAGACCTCCTAAAACCCTTGGAATTTCCTGAGTGAAAGGAATGTCTTTTGTTATTCATAACAAGCCTCTTTTTGATCACACATCAGCTGATGCTACTGAGGTGACTTAGGGTGGAGCCTCTAGATAGTCTCAGGATAAAGCCAGTCACCAGAAAGACCAAGTGATTACAGGATTAGAATTTTCAGCCCCGCTCACCCACCCATCTATGAAGCAGAGACTCCTCACCAGACACCAACTTGGCTAGCACCTTGATCTTAGACTTCCCAGACTCCAGACTGTGAGCAGTAAGTTTCTGTTGTTCATAAATTGCCCAGTCTAGCGTATTTTGTTAAAGCAGCCTGAAAAGACTAAGACTAAGACTAAGACTAAAACTAAGACTAATACTAATCAAGTGCTAAAAGGAATGAGATGTAGCTACATGAACTGACTCAGAAAGTCCTCAAAAATACAATATTGAAACAAAAAAGGAAATCATGCAAAATAATATCTTACCTAAGTTAATGAAGCTCTAGATATCTGATTATATATACTTTTTGGAAAAAAATAAAGTCTGGACAGATTCCTATCAAGCTGTTGAGAGTGGCTACCTTGGAAAATATAATGCATCTGACAGTAAACTTTCACTTTTTTTTTTTTTTGAGACAGAGTCTCACTCTATCACAGGCTGGAGTGCAGTGGTGTGATCTCAGCTCACTGCAGTCTCCACCTCCCCGATTCAAGCCATTCCCCTGCCTCAGCTTCCCAAGTAGCTGGGACTACAGGCGTGCACCACCATGCCGGCTAATTTTTTGTATTTTAGTAGAGACGGGGTTTCACCATGTTGGCCAGGATGGTCTCGATCTGACCTCGTGATCCGCCCGCCTCGGCCTCCCAAAATGCTGGGATTACAGGCATGAGCCACTGTGCCTGGCCAACTTTCACTTTTTAATCTATAATATGCATAAATATTTTGTGTATCTAAAAAATAACGTAAATCATAAAAAAGAAATTCAATTTCTGAGAGGAAAAAAACACTACGAAGTCAAAAGCAATAAAAATAGAAAAATTACAGGCACAGGACAAGAGAAAAAGAGAGGAGGAATATTTGTGATGCATATAAAAAGTATAATTTCCTTAATATACAAAGTGCTTTTTTTATAGATGGAATCTCACTCTGTCACTCGGGGGGAGTGCAATCTCAGCTCACTGCAATCTCCGCCACCTGGGTTCAAGCAATTTCTCTCACCTCAGCCTCCCCAGTAGCAAGGATTATAGGCACACTCCACAACGTCCGGCTAATTTTTGTAATTTTAGTAGAGATGGAGTTTCACCATGTTGGCCAGGCTGATCTAGAACTTCCAACCTCAAGTGATGCACCTATCTCGGCCTCCCAAACTGCTTTTATAAATCAATTTTTTTTACAGATACTAGAGGATAAAGGGCAGGGGGTGGGAGGTATAAAAGGCTTAAATAGGAATCTCACAGGGAAAATAATACATTTATAAAACAGCCAATAAACGTAAAGATGCTAAAACTTGACTTCAAATTTAAAAATTAAGAACTGCAATATGGTAAGAGTGTAAAGAAACAGTCATTCTCATATACTTAGTGGTGTGTAAATTTCTTTTTTTAATTATTTTACTTTAAGTTCCAAGATACATGTGCAGAATGGGCAGGTTTGTTACACAGGTAACGGTGGTGGTTTGCTGTACTTACCAACACTTTATCTAGGTTTTAAGTCCCACATGCATTAGGCATTTGTCCTAATGCTCTCCCTCCTCTTGCCCCCCACCCCCAAGGCAGGCCCTGGTGTGTGATGTTCCCTTTTCTGTGTCCATGTGATCTCACTGTTCAGCTCCCACTAATGAGTGAAAATATGTGGTGTTTGGTTTTCTGTTCCTGTGTTAATTTGCTGAGGATGATGGTTTCTAGTTTCATCCATGTCCCAGCAAAGGACGTGAACTCATTCTTTTTTATGGCTGTGTAGTATTCCATGGGATATATGTGCCACATTTTCTTTATCCAGTCTATCATTGATGGGTATTTGGGTTAGTTCCAAGTCTTTGCTATTGTAAATAGTCCTGCAATAAACATACGTATGCATGATATGTATGCATGTGTCTTTATAGTAGAATGATTTCTAATCCTTTGGGTATATACCCAGTAATGGGACTGCTGGGTAGAATGGTATTTCTGGTTCTAGATCCTTGAGGAATCACCACACTGTCTTCCACAATGTTTGAACTAATTTACACTCCCACTGACAATGTAAAAGCATTCCTATTTCTCCACATCCTCTCAAGCATCTGTTGTTTCCTGACTTTTTTTTTTTAAGGTGGCATCTTGCTCTGTTGCCCAGGCTGAAGTGCAGTGGTGCAATCTTGGCTCACTGCAACCTCCACCTCCCAGGTTCAAGTGATTCTCCTGCCTCAGCCTCCCTAGTAGCTGGGACTACAGGCGCCCACCACCAGGCCCATCTAATTTTTGTATTTTTAGTAGAGATGAGGTTTCACCATATTGGCAAGGCTGGTATTAACTCCTGACCCTATGATCTGCCCCCTTGGCCTCCCAAAGTGCTGGGATTACAGGCATGAGCCACTTAATGACCACCATTCTAACTAGTGTGAGATGGTATCTCATTGTGGTTTTTATTTGCATTTCTCTAATGACCAGTGATGATGAGCTTTTTTTCATGTTTGTTGGCTGCATAAATGTCTTCTTTTGAGAACTGTCTGTTCATATCCTTTGTCCACTTTTTGATGGGGTTTTTTTCTTATAAATTTAAGTTTCTTGTAGATTCTGGATATTAGCCCTTGGTCAGATGGCTAGATTGCAAAAATTTTCTCCCATTGTGTAGGCCGCCTGTCCACTCTGATGATAGTTTCTTTTGCTGTGCAAAAGCTCTTTAATTAGATCCCATTTGTCAATTTTGGCTTTTGCTGAAATTGGTTTTGGTGTTCCAGTCATGAAGTCTTTGCCCATGCCTATGTCCTGAATGGTACTGACTAGGTTCTCTTCTAGGGTTTTTATCGTTTTAGGTTTTACATTTAAGTCTTTAATCCATCTTGAGTTAATTTTTGTATAAGGGGTAAGGAAGGGGTCCAGTTTCAGTTTTCTGCATATGGCTAGCCAGTTTCCCCAGCACCATTTATTAAATAGGGAATCCTTTCCCCATTGCTTTCATCAGGATTGTCAAGAATCAGATAGATGTAGATGTGCGGTGTTATTTCTAAGGCCTCTAAGTAAGAAATTCTTAAAAACGCTTTGAGAGTTCCTTTTTTTTTTTTTTTTTTCTGAGACAGGGTTTCGCTCTGTCACCCTGGCTGGACTGGAGTGGTGCTATCTTGGCTCACTGCAACCTCTGCCTACTAGGTTCAAGTGAGTCTCCTGCCTCAGCCTCCCAAGTAGCCAGGATTACAGGTGCATACCACACCTGGGTAATTTTTTTTTTGTAATTTTTAGTAGAGACAAGGTTTCACCATGCTGGACAAGCTGGTCTCAAACTCCCAAACTCTGGTGATCTGCCCACCTCAGCCTCCCAAAGTGCTGGGATTATAGGCGTGAGACACTGAGCCTGGCCTTTATTTTTTCCTTAAAATTGTTTTTATATTTTAATTTTATTTCACCTAGGAACACAAACTCAGTATAAAATAGAATGTTTTCTCAGCATTTTTTTAAAGAGATAGGGTTTGCTCTGTTGCCCAGGCTGGAGTGCAGGGGAAGATAATAACTCAGTGCGGATTCTAATTCCTGGTCTCAAACAATCCTCCCGCTTCAGCCTCCCAAGCAACTAAGACTAGAGGCGCAAGTCCACACTGGACTAGCTTTTGGCAAGAGGAATCAGGGAAGATCATCAGAATTTAGCATCGGAGAAGAGCAGGTAGACTTTCTTAGCTATAGCATAAAGCATGGTCAGGATGTGATATGGTTTGACTCTGTGTCCCTACCCAAATCTCATCTTGAATTGTAATCCGCACACATAACCCCCTAGGTGACTAGATCATGGGGGTGGTTCCCCCACGCTCTTCTTGCAGTAATGAGTGAGTTCTCACGAGAGCTGATGGCTTTATAAGGGGCTTTCTGCTTCACTTTCTCTCTTTTCTGCTGCCTTGTGAAGCAGGTCCTTGCTTCTTCTTTGCCTTCCACCATGCTTCTAAGTTTCCTGATGTCTCCCCAGCTATGCAGAACTGTAAGTCAATTAAACCTCTTTCCTTTATAAATTACCCAATCTTGGGTGGTATATTTATAGCAGTGTGAAAATGGACTAATACAGGAGGAAATAGGAAAGGACTATTGCTAAGAGAATGATAGTCTATATCTATGATCTATTTTTTGGGTGTGTGACCAGGTCTTACTCTGTTACCTATACTATGGTGCAGTGGCATGACCACATCTTACTGCAGCCTTGACCTCTTGGTCTTAAGTTATCCTCCAATCTCAGCCTCCCAAGTAGTTGGTACTACAAGTCAATGCCATCACACCCAGCTAATCAAAAAAAAAAATGTTTAAGTCTCCCTGTTTCCCAGGCTGGTCTTGAACGCCTGGACTCAAGTGATCTTCCCACCTTAGCCTCCCAAAGTGCTAGGATTTTAGGCATAAGCCACCGTGCCCAGCGTATCACCTGTTTTAACTGGAAATAAGAGTAATTACAGTTTGTAAGAAAATGCAGTAGAATAAACTATATCAGAGAAAACACAGAGTGAAAGTGCCTACCATACTGCCTGAACATAGATGCTTAAAACAAATTATGTCTGGGCGCAGTGGTTCACACCTGTAATCACACCTGTAAAGCACTTTGGGAGGCAGAGGCAGGGGGACTGCTTGCGCTTAGGAGTTCAAAACCAGCCTGGGCAACATAGCGAGAAGACCCTGTCTCTACTTATTAAAAAATAAAATAATTTCAAAACCAAATTATACATTATATGTAAAATTATAAATAATAATCGAGAAAAATGTTTGAGTCAGAGAGTAACAAGGAATCACTCCAGTATTATTACTGTGTGATTCTGGCAGGTCACTGACAACATGAGATGCTGGCAGTAAAGGACAGAAAAGACAGGTGCTTCCCCTACCTAGAACATTACTGGCCCACGTTTTGCCCTCACACACTCCTGGCCCCTAAGGGCAGACTTGGGTTCGCACTACATATTATGCATATTTGACGAATTTACCTCTCCCCACTATCCTTACCACCACTCTGGAAGTTTCTAAAGGCTAGGCATATTTTTTTCATCTCTTACCCAAGTATCTAGCAATGTTTCGCATACAACAGACAGTCCATAAATGTTCATTTATTGGACAGTTCTGGGGAAAACTTATCAGAGAAATCTAGCCCTGTTTCAGGCTGGTGTGAACTTACTGAATGCAGCAGCTCTGTGTTATTAAACTTAGCATTCCAAGTACTCAATAAAGCAACTGACCCATATGAGCTAGTTAAAGTTAACAACTCTAAAAAGAAATTTAGTTAGAAAAAAACAATTGATCAGAAGTCTTGAGGGAAGAAAACTGAAGAAATAGATTATAGATAAGAATCATATCCTCATGTCTAAACAAAAAAGCTCTAAAACTGCAATTTATCCCAATTTAAGTATATCAACATAATGTGCTCTTCTAAATTAAGACAAAAATTCTAACAATTTACTATGTTTTCCTATTTAGACTTGGTATCGCAGTTTCTTAATTTTCAACTTAACTCCTTCCTTTCTTTTTTTTTTGAGACAGGGTCTCGCTCTGTCGCCCAGGCTGGAGTGGAGTGATACCATTATAGCTCATTGCAGCCTCAACCTCCTGGGCTTAAAAGATTCTCCCACCTCAACCTCCTGAGTAGCTGGGACTACAGGTGTGCACTACCACACCCAGCTTTCAGATAGATAGATAGATAGACAGATAGATAGACAGACAGACAGAAAGACAGAGTTTGTAGAAAGGACTTAACCCCTTTCTACAAACTTTTTACAAGCTGAAGATATTAAAATTACCTATGTTAATAGTTTAACCAACACAAATTTAAATATTATTAAAAATTATTTGTACAATGGCATACTGCCATATTATATAGGGAGTTAACAAGTAAGAACACAAAACATTAAGCCAGGTGTAATGGCTCACATTTGTAGTACCAGCTTCTCAGGAGACGGAAGCAGATAAGAGGATCGCTTGAGTTCAAGAGTTCAAGAGCAACCTGGGCAATATAGTGAGATTCCATCTCTTAAAAAAACATACACATAAAACCCCATAAATCATTAAATAATGCTATTGTACAAGAAATTAATTAATGCTGGCTAGAAAATATCTAAACCATGATCCTGACTAGAACTGACTGCAATCAATTTTGTTTGGCATCATCTCCAGTTTTGCCACTGGTTTGCTGACTGACCCTAAACCACTATGAACCTGCTGCCCACTAGTTTATCGGTACCGACTCTCTCTCCTTTATGTGGGTATTCAAAGGAGTTTACATAAAAGGCTTCAAGTAAGAAAATAAACTTCAAAAGTTGAAAATCTTTGTGCCTGGCCTTAATATTATCAGTGGGATAACAACACAAAGTTACAATTTCTGGGCCTTTAGGAGGAAAGAATAGTATCTAATATTTTATTCAGCACCCAACAATAGGGCTATGCATTAAGATCCTATTATTTGATGAATGTGCAGTGTTATATTTAACTACTATCTCCTCAGTTGTTTACTATTGGCTTCCTAAATGAATGTTTTTTCCATAGCTTCGTATTTTTTAGGGTTCTTTTTTGAGATGGGGTTTTGCTCTGTCGCAAAGGCTGGAATGCACTGGTGTGATCCTGGCTCACTGCAACCTCAGCCTCCACGGTTCAAGTGATCCTCCCACCTCAGGCTCCCGAGTAGCTGGGACTACAGGGATGCACCACTACCTCTGGCTAATTTTTACATTTTTAGTAGAGACAGGGTTTTGCCATGTTGGCTGGGCTGGTCTTGAATTCCTGACCTCAAGTGATCCACCCACTTCAGCCTCCCAAAGTGCTGAGATCACAGGAGTGAGCCACAATGCCCAGTCTCATGTTTTGATAACCGATTCTCCAGGTGCCTTTTGATTTCCATTATTTCAATGTTACATGAACAAACTCTAGACATAAATTGGCAAACTTGTTCTTAAAGGGCAAGATAGCAAACAGACTGTTTCAACTACTTAATTCTGCCCTTGTAGTGTAAAAGTGGTCTTAGATAATATGGAAAGAAATGAGTATGCCGTGTTCCAATAAAACTTTATTTATAAAAACAGGTAAGCCCACAGTTTGCCAACCCCAGCCCTACCTATACCCCTTAGTGTCCTAAGAATGTCCTCAGTTATATACCATAAGGGAATCCTTGGGTGTAAATTTAAGACAAGACCTGGTAATATACACATACCTGCCTAGCTGACAAGATTTTTCTCTCCGTTTCCACTTGAAGATAACCAGTAAAGTCAAGACAAAAAAGGAGTGAGATACCAAGACCAGACATAAGGAGGGGCTTTCAGACTCCTCTGTTTCTCAATATGGATGAGCCTTACTATGCAACAGAGAAGTTCCTCCCACAAAGAAAAATAGAAAGCAAACAAACTATGCGTGGCAGGTGCTGAAATAACTTTAGAAATGCCAAAATAAATGCTCCATCATGATAAAATCAAGGTTTACAGAACAAATAATTATCAAATGACCATTCCAATACAGCTGGACACAAAGAAACTTTACAAAATTATTTCAAGTCTTTCTGTGATTCTCTGCTAAAAGACAATGACCTCACTTATTTTGGTGGCTCAAATCATATACTCCATGATTCAATGTCAACAACTACAATGCTGGTCCTAAGTAAAACCAATACAGTTTTTTTTGTTTTTTTGTTTTTTTAAGACGGAGTCTTGTTCTGTTGCCCAGGCTAGAGTGCAGCGGTGCGGTCTCAGCTCACTGTAACCTCCGCCTCCTGAGTTCAAGTGACTCTCCTGCCTTAGCTTTCTCAGTAGCTGGGATTACACCTGCCTGCTACCACACCTGGCTGATTTTTTGTATTTTTAGTAGAGACGGGGTTTCACCATGTTGGCCAGGCTGGTCTTGAACTCCTGGTCTCGTGATCCGCCCGCCTTGGCCTCCCAAAGTGCTGGGATTACAGGTGTCAGCCACTGCGCCTAGCAAAACCAATATAGTTTTAAGCAGCCTCTGAAGACAAAAAAAGAAAAGGTTAATCAACTATTTTTAGAATCTCTGCCCAATCTCAAGGTATACCCCTATCAGATACGCCATGTCTTCATGCTTGCCTTTTTTCTCGACTTATCAAAATTAATTATCATGAAAGAATCAAAACTTATTCACACTTAAGACTTCCAAACTAATGAGAGTACAATTTTATTTCTTGCAAATCAAATGAACTTACTCTAAACTGAAATTCCAGGCATTAGCAGAAAAAGGAAATAAGAGATGATCACAGTGTAGCTTAAAGCCATATCCTAGAAGGGCCAACTACAACCATTTGTTAATGTAGCAAAGCATAGTGTCTATTCTTCCCTTCTTCACATGGCCGCCTAGTTAAATTTCCCAGCTTCCTTTGTAGCTAAGTACGGGAATGGGGCAGAGACAGAAATAATACAACTTCCTGGTTGAGTCCTTCAAGGGCACAAATAAACCTTCCCTTTGGATAGAATGTGAATATGATGTTAGAAGCTGATAGTCAAGCCACAATACTAGCCCTGGACTGTGCCTGAAACCTTTCCATATGGAAAAACAAACAAACAAACAAACAAAAAATTCTCTTCTTTATCTGAGAACAGCACAAACTCTATACTAATTGGTACAACCTTCTGGCAAGCTATAGCAAACGTCACATTTTACTAACACATCCAAATTTCTAGGTTGTGAGTTAAATATTTCCTTAAAGAAGTAGTGGCTAGGCACAGTGGCTCACGCCTGTATAATGGAAGGCTGAGGTAGGCAGATCACCTGAGGCCAGGGGAAGTTCGACACCAGCCTGGGCAACATAGTGAAACCCTGTCTCTACTAAAAATACAAAAAGTAGCTGGGTGTGGTGGCGCACAACCTGTATACCTGGGAGGCTGAAGCACAAGAATTGCTTGAACCAGGGAGGCAGAGACTGCAGTGAGCTGAGATTGCGCCATTGCACTCCAGCCTGGGCGACAGAGTGAGATTCTGTCTCAAAAAAAAAAAGAGAAAAAGTAGAACTTTGGTTGGAGGCTTTATGTGTTTTAACTAAGGAACAAAAATAGTAAACTGCAGTTCCAGTTTCCTGTGCAGGGTTTGAGGAAGGGATGGCAGGCACCACATCCAGCCTTCCTAACAGGCACCTACAGCAAGAAGCCCCTGAAACAGCCCAAGAAACAGGCCAAGGAGATGTATGAGGAAGACAAGAATTTCAAGCAGAAACAAAAAGAGGAGCAGAAAAAACTTGAGGAGCTAAAAGCAAAGGCCAGAGGGAAGGGTTCCCTGGACAGGTGGAATAAAGAAATCTGGCAAAAGTCTATGGCCCTTCTACCCTGAATGCACCCAATTGCTCATCTCATCTCAAAAGCTAAGCAGGGTTAAGCCTGGTTAGTAATTGGATGGGAGAAATCTGGAAAACAAGAACCAAAACCAAACAACAAACCACTGTGCCAGAGGCAGTGATGACCCTTGATCACATTCCTATTTAAATATCTGTATTCCCCGTCATAAGATCTTCTGCTTCCACTATAGGAAGCAAAGGATGAAATGTCTTGGAGCTTGTTACACATTTAAGAATAAATTTTTTTTCTTTTTAAGACAGTCCCGCTGCCATCCAGGATGGAGTGTAGTGGTGCAATCTCGATTCACCACAACCTCTGCCTCCAGGGTTCAAGCAATCCTTGTGTGCCTCAGCCTCCTGAGTAGCTGGGATTACAGGCATGTACCACCACACTGGCTAATTTTTGTATTTTATTAGATATAGGGTGTTACCATGTTAGCCAGGCTGGTCTCGAACTCCTGGTCTCAAGTGATCCACCCACCTCAGCCTCTCAAAGTGCTGGGATTATAGGCATGAGCCACCGCACCCATCCCTAAGAATAAACTGGAAAAAAAAAATAGCAGTTCAAAGATTTTCTTGGACACCATCTTTCTTATCTGATGTTCAAGAAACTGCTGGCTGTGTTTACATGAAAGCAGCATAACATGATACAAACATCAAAGTATCTAATAATAGAAGTCTAGTGCTTTTTCGAAGGGGTGCAGTAAGCATGATGATGAAGGTGAACAAGAGAGGAAAATTATTAAATGTGATCACCAGGATAGCTCAAAGCATTGTTTAGATTTTCCTTTAAAAGTGTAGCGTGACAATATTTATAGATTCCTTTTTTGAGACATGCTTGATGGCATGCAACAGTAATCCCAGCTACTTGGCTGAGGTGGGAGGCTCACTTGAGCCGGGCATAGTGATGTGCTCCTGTAGTCCCAATTACAGCGAGACCTTGCCTTAAATTCCTTTCTTAAATAGAAAAAATATATATATACACATATGTGTATACACATATGTGTATATATGTGTGTGTGTGTGTGTGTGTGTGTGTGTGTGTGTGTGTATATTTGTCTTTTTTAACTTCCGGCTTACTTTCGTGATTATTATATAGGAATATAGACATAGATGATGCAAGGCAGGGTAAAAAGATCTGGCTTGACTGAATGTAGTCAGTGTCTCCCCTTCCTCCCCAAAACCCAAGCTGTAGAGATTGGTATGCTTTCAGCTAATATTTAAATGCCTCCCCTCCAAAAAGTTTTCTATCTTTGACAAATGTCACTGGTTTTCCTCTCTGTTGCCAAGATCTGCTACTCATTTTATGTGTTACTATTTTAAAATCTGGTTTTTTTAACCCCACCAGAGCTATAAACCACTGTGGTTCTATGTATATTTCTCCTCCTTTTCTATTCTCTATCTCAGTGAGACAGAGAGCATGATAAACAGCAGGAGAAATCCTTGCTGCATATGGTTTCAAAGGCTCTTCAGGTGATCTGAATGTTCTGTGAGGGCTCTGGGCAACCATGGTGACCTTGTCTGAGAAGCCTGGGCAATATGGAGAAATCCTGTCTCTACAAATACAAAAAAATTAGCCAGACATAGTGACTTGCTCCTGTAGCCCCAATTACTCAGGAGGCAAAGGTGGAAGGATTGCCTGAGCCCAGGAGGTTGAGGCTGCAGTTGGCCAAGACTGTACGACTGTGCACTCTAGCTTGGGCAATAGAGTGAGATCCTATCTCAAAAAAAAAAAAAAAAAAAGCATGGGCTCTGAAGGTCAGAAAATCTAGATTCATATCCTAGTTTTACCATTTAATAGCTGTGACCTTGGGCAAGTTAACTTTCCTACACTTCATTTACTTTTAAGTGTCCACTATGTGCCAAGCAGTGTTGGATACAGAGTAAGGGTGATTATGACAGTCTCTCTGCTCTAAGAGCTTATTATGGGAGATATAGGGAACTTACAGGAAACCAAAGACAAGAAAACGAATTTAATCCTAACAAAGCTACTAGGGCACACAGGAAGGAAATCTAGTCCAGAGTCAAGGGATCAGCAAAATCTCTAAAAAGGGGACATTAAGGCTGAGTCCGGCAGGATAAGTGATAGTAACCAGACAAGGCTGTTAAGGAAGCCTGTTCTTAAAAGAGGGGGAAGTGTGTGCAAAGGCCTGGATACAAAAGAACTCAGCTTAATTGGGAGATACCAGTTTAGGAATGGAGCATAATATGAGAAAAGGACAAGAGATGAGGATCAGTTGGGACTTAAGCTTCTACATCCGAAAAACAGGAGTATTATCTACTCTGCTTGGTTTTCTCAAGATTAAATTTTATAGATACAGTACAGTGCCCTGGACATAATAGATACTCAGGTGATATATTCCTTCAAAGAACAGACAAGAGTCCCTAGAAACTCAATATAACAGGGCTACTTCAAAATTGCCACTGTCCTCCTCCCCCTCTCTCCATTTTCTTAAGGGATGGATTAGATAAGAATGGAATCTTCACAGCTAATAACATGCTTCTCCTTGATAGAGATTCTGGAAAAGTCAACTGTAGCTGGCAGCAACATGTTTAACAGACAACATCTCATTGGCCAACTGATAGAGCCAAACAGATTCCACAGATGTCCTTTGGCATCAAAATGCCCCGATTTTTTTTTCTTTTTTTTTTTTTAAGAGACAGTGTCTCACTCTTTCACCCAGGCTACAGTGCGGTGGTGTGATCATGACTCACTGCAACCTTCACCTCCCGGGCTCAAGAAATTCCACTTCAGCCTCTCACATAGCTGGGACTACAGGCACGTACCACCACGCCTGGCTAATTTCAAAATTTTTTAGTAGAGACTGGGTCTCACCGTGTTGCTCAGGCTGTTCTATGCCTGAGCTCAAGCAGTCCTCCCACCTTGGCCTCCCAAAGGGCTAGGATTATATACAGGAGCCACCGCACCTGACTCCGTTTCTTTAAAATACTATTAATATTTTAGCCCTTCAATAATACATATTTATAATTCCTAAAAATAAGTCTAAGATTTTAAAATTTCTCAGCTTCTAATCTGGATATTAATGACTCCCAATTTAAGATTAGATGATTGACCCAGAGGAAAAAACATATACAAGTTTAGATGGCAAACACTGCTAAGATGCTACATTTATTTAGCATCTTGTCAAAATTTTTATCAGCCAACTTTACTATTCAGCTTTACGCTTTAATAAAGCTCAACTTTAAATGGTTATTTGGGCCAGGCGTGGTGGCTCATGTCTATAATCCTAGCAGTTTGGGAGGCTGAAGTGGGAGTATCACTTGATCCCAGGAGTTCAAGAGCAGCCCGGGCAACTAGTGGGATCTAGTCTCTACAGATAATTTAAAAATTAGCTAGGCATGAAGGTGTGTGCCTGTGGTCCCAGCTACTAGAGAGGCTGAGGTTGTGCAGTGAGCTGTGATTGCACCACTGCACTCCCAGCTGATAGACAGAGGGAGACCCTGTCTCGAAAAAATAAATACATACATACACAAAGGTTATTCGGTTAAGTACTAAATAAGATGGCTTCTTTTTATACCATGCTTGCTTAATGAAGGTATACTTCCATGACAAGTAGGTCTCTTGATAAGAAAAATCTAACAATTTTAGTAACCCAACTACACATTAACACACAGAAAATGTAGTTGATCACTGACATTTAATTTAGAAAATGTATCTTTAGAAAGAGCTAAATTTTGCATGCTTATTATGTGCCAGGCACTGTGCTAGAAAGATTCATGTGCCTTATTCCATTTAGTCCTAAGAGGTGGGTACTATTATTAGCATACCTATTTCACAGTGGAGAAGTGGAGCTTTGATTTTGTACCTTACCCAGCTAGGAAATGTTAATTCTATTCTTCGAACTGAGGACTATGTCAGAGCTCAAGAAAGACTCTAATTCCATTCCCGTTCAAAACAGTGTTCTCCAGGTAAAATAGATCTTGATTAATTAAAAAATCTCCAGAATATTAAAGTTACATTATAGCACAAACTTCATAAACAGTGACTGAATTTTACTTTCAGCCTTCTCTTTAATATGCCTAAGTAATTCTAGGAAAGACCTTGAGCTTTCCTAAACCTTTAATCATTTATGGTGATCTCCGCTGTACCTACCCATTAGAACAATTTTTAAAAACATTAACACTGTGTAATTATTTTCAAAAGCCCAGCGATACTAATCAAGTGATCCTAATAGTCTTAAACACTATCCTCAAACCAAAAGATAAATGGAGATTGAGAAACTTGCATTCTAAAGTGCCACCATCCAGATAAAATTGCCCTGTGAATTAGAGTAATTTCAATCAGATCCTGTAAAACTGAAAATTTTTCTCAAGACCAGAAATAGAGAGTAACTGTAAGACAAAGGCCCAATTTCTAGAACATAAAATGGTTTTCCACATAGCAAATTCAATAGCAAAAGGTAGTCAGTAGGGGTTAGGGAGAGCAGCAACAGGTTTAGAGAATAAAAATAAAATTGCAGGGCTGGGTGAGGTGGTTCACACCTGTAATTCCAACACTTTGGGAGGCCAAGAGGGGAGGATCACTTGAGGCCAGGAATTCAAGACCATCCTGGGCAACACAGCAAGTCTCATCTGACAAAAAACAAAAAAATTTAGTCAGGCATAGTAGCACCCTGCAGTCCCAGTTACTTGGGAGGCTGAGGTGAGAGGATCACTTGAGCCCTGGAGTTTGAGACTGCAGTGAGCCACAATCACACCACTGCATTCCAGCCTGGGCTCTGTAAGCGAGACTTTGCATCAAGTTAAAAAAAAAAAAAAAAAAAAATTAAACTATTCATGTCATGGCTACTCTGCCTTAATACAAGACTGTAATTACTCTAAAAAAGTCACATGCTGCTCAAATAAGGCCTGATTTCCTTACTATATGGTATCCTCAGTTTTAAGTTAACACATTACATACTAAAAGAAATCAAAGGGCATTTCATGCATTAAAAACTCATTAGGTTTTCATAAAGGCACCTGCATTTATGACTCTTAACAGCTATTAACACCCAATGAGTTGGTTTATACAATAATACAAACCAAAGTAAGTGCATTTGTTAGCTCCCTAACTCAATCATTCTTAAAAAAGATTATTTTCTTTAATATGCAAATGACTATACCAAAAACCTTTTTTTTTTCCCCCTGAGATAGGGTTCCATTCTGTTAAGAGGGCTTGAGTGGAGTGGTGTAATGATAGCTCTCTGCAGCCTCAACCTCCTGTGCTCAAATGATCCTCCCACCTTAGCCTTTTGGAGTATCTGGGAAGGCAGGCATACACACCACCACATCCAACTAATTTTTGTGTGTGTGCGTGTGTATGTGTTTTGTAGGGAAGGGGTTTCAATGTGTTGCCCAAGCTGGTCTCAACTTTTGAGCTCAAGGGATCCACCCACCTTGGCCTCCCAAAGTGCTGGGACTACAGGCATGAGCCAACACACCAGGCCCAAAAACCATTTTTAAGTGTCACATTAGTGATTTGCTAAGGTATCGGATGTACTTAAAAAAGGAGGATTCAATTATTATACTAGAATCCATTTAATGTAATGCACTCAGCAAGATAAACACAAAGTTAGCAAGTGGAGGAAGTGTAGGCAGGAGATTCCAATTCAATTGTGTGACAGGAAGTACCTGCTATGGAAGTTTAGAAACAAGAATACCAAGTTCTGTTTTAGCACAAGAAAAAAAAAATGCTGGTCAATAGGGCAAAAGAGGAAGTTCTTTTTAGTGAACCATCTGTCATGTATTACAGACAATTAGAAAACATTCACTTTTCCACTAGGTTTATGTGTGAATGTAGTTCTCCAGGTGTAGTGAAGCCTGGATTTTGCAGTTTCCCTATGACAACATAGCCTATGATTCACATTTTACACATCCGTAAGAAGACAACAGTGGCTTGGAACATTCAACTATTAGTTTCGTATCTTAAAATTTGATTAACTTTTTTTTTAAATGTATGCTTACTACATAAGAATCGTTTTAAAAAAATACTTAAGTTTCACAACAATGTGAATATACTACTGAACTCTACACTTAAAAAAATGGTTAGGATGAGGCCGGAGATGGTGGCTGACGCCTGTAATCCTAGCACTTTGAGAGGCCGAGGTGGGGGGATCATTTGAGCTCATGAATTCGAGACCAGCCTGGGCAACACAGTAACACCTCATCTCTATGAAAAATGGTTAGGATGGTAAATTTTATGTTTTGTGTTTTTCACGACACAAAGTGCATAAGTTAATGAGAAATTATTTCACTTAAATGTTAATAGTAGCTTGTCATAAATTTTTATTAGTCTAAAGGCAAAATCGTCTTATACTCAATTTCTAATAATGTAATTTGTTGTCATCTTTTAATTAATGTAATTTTTAAAGATGCTTTCATACATAGGCAAATTCTTTAATCCTGAACTATAGAGTGAAAGTGAAGCACTATTTTCAATTAGCATATTTCAAATCATCTGATTTACTGCCAACAAATACTAGTTATGAAATTATGTGTATTTTATGTCTGTTGATTCCGTCATTCAGTTAAATGCAAATCTCGCATTAAGAGAGCAAGATCCCTAAATAATAGCCTTTTCTTAAAGCAACTGTAGTTTTGGATTATGAGGTAGGTGACACCACACCTCAGCCTTTAGCAGGGCGGTGGCCCAAAGTGCTAAAGTCAACCATGTCCAGTCACCCTTCTGGTCTGGCCCAGCCCTATCAAAAATTGTCAGGCTTCTGTGAACTCCCACCAAGTCCTGTTCAGAAGAGTGCACAAGATAGGTTACTTTAGTAACTCGGGAAGGGCCTGGAGCAGCCGGCTTTGCTTGCTACCTCTGGGAAGTCTCCAGGAAGAAAAAACTGAGAAAAATGCTTCAACTTTGCGCAAGCCCCTTTTCTCAGTCAACATCTCTTTCCCTTCCCAGTGAAGGGATGTGTTCTCGAAAGATCTACCCCTTTCCAACTCAAATGTCATTCCCAGATCAGCTGCTGGAGGGGCAAGCGGCGCTCAACCCACGCCCTCCTCTTCGAGCACCTTCTCCAACTGCCAGCGAGCCGCGCTCGCTCTGCAGCCCCCCAAACCCGCCCTACAGGAAGAGGGGCCCTTGCTCACGACCCGGGTCTGCCTCTGCAAAGGGGCTCCAGGCCTGGGCGGCTGTGGCTGTCCGCGGCGGTCCGCTCCTGGTCCGGGTGGGGGCGACCAAAGCCAGCGGGAAGGGTTTCTTGGGAGAGGGGAAAGACGGCCTCACCTTGACCCTGATTTCGTAGGTGGTGAAGCGGCCCCGTCCGACCCCCACCGTCTGAGGGTTGCTCACATCGATCTCGAGGAAGTTGCTGGGGGGCCCGTAGGCGTCATTCAGGTTCTGCGGCTTGGTGATCAGCCGCCGGGTGTCAGCCACGGTCTCCGCCATTTCGCTGTAGCTGCCGCCGCCGCGGGCTCCCTCCGCCCCCTCTGCGTTCAGCCGACGACGCCGCTGCTGGCCGCCGCGGGGACACGGGGCTCGCGCGCAGCGGTCGCGAAGCGAACGAGCACGTAGGGCGGGCGTTCACCCAACGCGCGAAGCTCCTCCCCGCGCCCCTCAAGCTTCCGCCTCCGTGCCCAGGGGAGAAACAGCTGACTCGCCGGAACGCCGCCCCCAGGTCCCGGGAGGCCCGGCCGAGGCCGGGGAGCGGCACTGTGGGCTGGGGTGTGAGAAGAAACGGTGTCACGGGACTCGCGGTGGCAAACAGGTTCCGGCCGGACTACAGCGCCCACAATGCACCGGGCGAGCGCGCCGCCGCGGGGCTGCGGGCCTAGGAGGTGAAGACCCAGACGCCCGGGGGCGGCGCTTCCTGTCTCTCTGCGCCAGCCTCGGCCTGCGGCGGGGCAGAGCGCGGGAAACGGCCCTAAGCGGCTTTGGGAACTGAGGGTGCAAGTTAATCGGCGACATCTGAGAGGTTTGCCCGCAAATCGAAACAAAACTGCCCCTACTAACTGTGCCAACCTGTGCACCGTCTCACTGTGAACCCCTGAAAATGACTTTCTGTAGAGCGTTTGGCAAATGCCTGAAATGATGATTTTGCCGTAAACCTGAGAGTTTCACCAGACACGCGTCTGGATTGATACATTGAAAGCAGTAAAGTGGGAGAGTGAAATAAAAGCAAAAGCCCTAGCGAAATCCTAGCATTGTGGTCAAACCGTTTTTGAAGACAGATCGGCCCACTAAAAACAGTAGACGGGCAGTAAGCTGCCTTGAGTGTCCCATGTCTGGGCGTGCTGCCACTCTCATTTTTCACTAAGTCCTGGTAAGTTTTTTTCGAAAAATGTTAAACGTACCTCTACAGGACTTGAAATGCAACTCACATAAACCTTTTTAAGAAACGGGGAGGAAACAAACCCAATTAATTAGGTGCCTAGTTCATCTCTCATGGTCCAATGGGAAATTGAGAGTCTGAAGGTTCAGATATGATACATTTCTATCTCTGCCCTGAGAGTTATCCCTCTTAATGATACGGTTTTATAACTATTTCTGCATTTTTTAATATATCAAGTTTAACCCTATAGTTACTTTAACCTGATCCTCCCCCCTCCTTTTTTTTTAGATTTTAAATTATTAATAGTAGTAATTATTTGTGGAGACGGGATCTCACTGATTCCCAGGCATCAAAGTGATACTCCCGCCGCGGCATCACATAAGTGCTGAGATAACAGGCATGAGCCACCGTTCTCAGCCTGATCTGTCTCTTAAACTGAAATTTTCTTTTTCTTTTTTGAGATGGAGTCTCGTTCTGTCTTTCAGGTTGGAGTGCGCTGGCGGATCTTGTCTCACTGCAATCTCCACCTTCCAGATTCATGCGATTCTCCTGCCTCAGCCTCCCGAGTAGCTGGGATTACAGGCATGCGCCATAACACCCAGCTAATTTTTGTATTTTTAGTAGAAACGGGGTTTCACCATGTTGGCCAGGAGTCTCGAACTCCTGACCTCAGCTGATCCGCCCGCCTCAGCCTCCCAAAGTGCTGAGAATACAGGTGTGAGCCACCGTGCCTGGCCAACAGCAACCAGCAACCATTCTTAATAACACTAAGAAACATTGAAATAAAAAGAAATTACTTAAACACAATGTGTATTATTTTCCAGAAAACAACATTGATTTATTCATTCAACAAATATTTGTTGAAGGCCTACTAGATGTTTTCTTCCTAGGTACTAGAGATGAAAGGGTAGATAAGACAGGTTTATAGCCTAGTATATAGTCTATCTTGGGGAGACAAATCAGTAAATAATACACCTGCCAATACGATTGGTGCTATGAGGCAAATAAAACTAAAATGTGACAGACAAGCTCATTAGATATTAATGCTGGGCATGTTTCCTGATACAGGATACCAAATGGGAACTTCAGTGGTATGATTAGGGTTGTGAGCTCAAGAAATATATATCAGTGACTCTGAATTGAAGTCTATGAAAGCTAAGAGACCAGGAACTACTGTATTATATTGTCATCGGTGACACGGGAACAAAGCAAGCATGGAATATTCTCATAGAATGCTCCTGTCTGATTCGTTGACAGCCACTCAGGGCAGCCTTGGGCAGCCGCAAAAAATGCCTGCAGTGGGCAAGAGGCTAGGAGGGATAGCAGCACAGCATCATAGTGTAGTTGTATAGCTAAAGAAGACATTGTTGGTGTAAATATCAGGAAAAAAAATTATCTTTATTTTTCAGGAATTGTGATTGCATTTCTAGAATACAAATCCAGAAAGAATAAGCTACTAGAATTAACAAGAGAATTTAGTGACAGGATAAGAATAAAGAATGTAATTAACAGCTTTCCTTTGTCTAGGCAACGTCTAATTAGAATGGAAATGGAAGAAAATATCCTGTTCACAAGTGACCAGAAGCACAAAATATCTGGGAAGGAAGGTATAGGAATTATATAGATCAAAGGGAACATAGGACTAAAACTATGAAATTGTGTTAAAAGACGTAAGACAAAACCTAAAGAGAAAAGAGTCTGTGTTCCTAGATGGGAGGACTTAATATCAGAAAAATGTCACTCTGTCTAAAATTAATAGCTTAATACAATTAGAGTCTCAATGTGGTTGGTTTTACCCACCTCCACGTTGGATAGGTGGGTGGCACTGAGTCAAATTTTTTTTTCTGTTTTTTTAGACAGAGTCTTTCTGCTACTTAGGCTGGAGTACAGTGGCACCATTACTGCTCACTGCAGCCTTGACCACTGGGGCTCAAGCGATCCTTCCACCTCAGCCTCCCAAGTAACTGGGACTACAGGCTCTTGTCACCATGCCCAGATAATTTATTTTTCATTTTTGTAGAGATGGGGTTTTGCCATGTTGCCTAGGCTGGTCTCAAACTCCTGGGCTCAAATGATCCTCCCAACTCAGCCTCCCAAAGTGCTGGGATTGCAGGCATGGACCACTGTGCCTGGCCAAGATTTTATTGAAGTTCATATGGTGGAGAATAAAAAGATAAAGAAAGTGAAAAAAAATTAAAAGAGGACTTGCCTTACCAAATATTAAAACTTACTATAAAGCCACTGGAAGCAAGAGTATGCTTTTGGCTTGTTATAGAGTATAGAAACAAATTACAATAAAGAATATGATACATAACAAGGGACACATTTCAATATATTGAAGAAATGGTACCAGCATGGTTGGATATTCAGGGACTACGGAGGAGCTAGTCTTCTGCCTTATACCATATGTGAAAAAATTCCAGATAGATTTAAATATAAAAAAACAAAAACAGCCCGGTGCAGTGTCTCAGGTCTGTTATCCCAGCACTTGGAAGGAGGATCACTTGATCCCAGGAGTTTGAGACCAGCCTGGCAACATAAGGAGGCTTCATCTCTACAAAAAATAAAAAATTAGCTGGGCAGGGTGTCAAGTGCCTGTAGTCCTAACTACTTGGGAGGCTGAGGCAGGCAGATCCCTTGTGCCCAGGAGATTGAGGCTGCAGTGAGCCATGATCATGCCACTGCATTCCAGCTTGAACCACAGAGTGAGACCCTATCTCGAGAAAAAAATTTAGAGAAAATTTAGGAGAAAAGTTGTATAATCTTGAAGTAAGGGAGTGCTTCCTAAGCAATATGGGAAGCAAACCATGAAGAAAAAGTAGTCACTTACATACACATATTTTAAAATAAAAATTGCATAGTGAAAAACATTATTTTAAAATGGGAAAAGTAGGCCAGGTGCAGTGACTGACTTATGCTTGCAATCTCAGCACTTGGGAGGCTGAGGTGAGTGGATCACCTGAGGTCAGGAGTTCAAAACCAGCCTGACCAAGATGGCCAAACCCTGTCTCTACTAAAAATACAAAATTAGCTGGGCTTGGTGGTGCATGCCTGTAATCCCAGCTACTCAGGAGGCTGAGGCAGGAGAATCGTTTGAACCCAGGGGGCAGAGATTGCAGTGAGCTGAGATCACACCATTGCACTCCAGCCTGGGCAACAAGAACAAAACTCCATCTAAAAAAAAAAGAGGGGGAAAGTATATATGCAACACATAGGATAGTAAAGCCTAATATCCCTAATATTAGAAGAACTCCCATAAATTAATAAGTCAAAGACAACCTAATAGAAAAATAGGCAAAGAATATGAATAGGTACTGTTCTCTGTGTTTTTCAGATCATTATTGAATCCTCAGAACAACTTTGAGTAAGTACCACTATTATTCCCATTTTACAAATGGGAAAACTGAGACACAAAGGCTTTATCATTCAGAAATGGCAAAACTTGGCCGGGCGCTGTGACTCACGCCTGTAATCCCAGCACTTTGGGAGGCTGAGATGGGTGGATCACCTGAGGTCAGAAGTTCAAGACCAGCCTGGCCAACATGGTGAAACCCTGTCTCTACTGAAAATACAAAAAATAGCTGGGCATGTTGGTGGGTGCCTGTAATCCCAGCTACTCAGGAGGCTGAGGCAGGAGAATCGCTTGAACCAGGAGGTGGAGGTTGCAGTGAGCCGAGATGGCACCACTGCACTCCAGCCTGGGTGACAAGAGCAAAACTGCATCTCCAAAAAAAAAAAAAAAAAAAAAAAAAAAAAGAAAAAGAAATGGCAAAACTAGCTCCAGAATTTATATACTTACCAATATTTTATGCTGCCTCTTAGGCAAGGAAATTCAAATGGACAATAAGCATAAAAAGGAAATGAAATTACTATCAGCTGACTGTTTAGTGAGCTCAGAGTAAAGATGAATGGATAATCTTAATGGCCAAATCCTTCAAACTGTTGTAATTAATACTCTACTCAAGGAACATACCTCTCAGGGCATCCACAGCAATACCAGTATACAGACAACTTATTTTTCTAGAATTGTGCCATTTAGGAAAATATAAAATTGATGATAGTTTTCTAACATTTTAGCTCATCCTTAGAATATGCTCATGTCTTCTCCTCCTACCTCCACTTCAACTGCCACTGTACTCAACTCACTAATCATGTAAATGCACATTAAACATGAAATCCTTTTTCCTGTCTATCAGAATGGCAAAAATCCAATTGAACAAAAACAACAATAGGAAAGTAGGAAAACAGGCATTCATATTTCGATGACATGAGTATGAATTGCTACATTTTTGGAAAAGTAATTTGATGATATTTATCAAAAGTAAGACTATTAGAACAGGTTTACGTGCAAATCTAATTTTTGCTGCAAGAGACCATGGTACATAAGGTTGTAAGGGCAAAGATGTTTATTGCATCTTTGTTTGTCATGGCAAAAACTGGAAACATTTCCAAGGCCCATCAATTTTTAAAAATGCTTGAATTAGACCAGAGAGTGGCTCATGCCTGTAATCTCAGCACTTTGGGAAGCCAGGGCAGGCAGATCACTTGCTGAGAGCAGCATAAGGAGAACGCATCCTTACAAAAAATTTAAAAATTACAGGGCATGCTGGTGTGTTCCTATAGTCACAATTACTTGGAAGGCTGAGGTGGGAGGATTGCTTGAGCCCAGGAGGTTGAGGCTGCAGTGAACTATGATCATGTCACTCTGTTCCAGCCTAGGTAACAGAGAAAGACCTTATCTCAAGAAAGATAAAAGGAAAAAAAAATGCTCAAATTATAGCATATTTAAACTGTTGGAAATTGTATAATGGTTAAAGTAAATGAACTAGTTATATTTTCACTTGTTAGAATAATCTATTTTTTAGTTCTTATAATTATAGGAGGAATATCCATGATGTATTGGTGAAAGCACTGAATCCTAGCCTCTAGACTACCAGAGACCGTGATATATTGGTAAATGAGGATCACAAAATAATTCTTCCACTATGGTCCATTTAGGTTAACAAACAAAACCCTATCACTAGGCCAGCCACAGGGACTCACGCCTGTAATCCCAGCACTTGAGGAGGCTGAGACAGCTGGATCATTTGAGGTCAGGAGTTCGAGGCCAACATGGTGAAACCCAGTCTCCACTAAAAATACAAAAAAATTAGCTGGGCATGGTGGCACATGCTACTCCCAGCTACTAGGGAGGCTGGGGCAAGAGAATTCCTTGAACCTGGGAGACAGAGATTGCAGTGAGCCGAGATCATGCCACTGCACTCCCGTCTGGGTGGCAGAGTAACACTCTGTCTCAAAACAAACAAACAAACCCACCCTATCAGTGATTATATGTACATTTATATTTGTATATTTTTATATGTGCTTGGGGAGAAGTGTAGAAGGATGTACACCAGGGTATTAGCACTGGTAGCTCAAGAGGGTGTCAATTGAAGTGGAGGTAGGAGGAGAAGACATGAGCATATTCTAAGGATGAGCTAAAATGTTAGAAAACTATCATCAATTTTATGTTTTCCTTAATGGCCTAATTCTAGAAAAATAAGTTGTCTGTGTACTGGTATTGCTGTAGGCACCATGAGAGGTGTGTCTCTTGAGTAGAATATTAATTATCACAGTTTAAAGGTTCTGGCCATTAAGATTATCCATTCCTGGCTAGGCATGGTGGCTTATGCCTATAGTCCCAGCACTTTGGGAGGCCAGGGTGGACAGATCACCTGAGATCAGGAGTTCGAGACCAGCCTGGTCAACATGGTGAAATCCCGTCTCTACTAAAAATACAAAATTAGCTGGGTGCAGTGGTGTGCACCTGTAATCCCAGCTACTCGGGAGGCTGAGACAGGAGAATTGCTTGAACCTAGGAGTTGGATGTTGCAGTGAGTTGAGATCACGCCACTGTACTCCAGCTTGGGTGACAGGGTGACACTCTACCTCAAAATTAATTAATTGGGATTCTGTTTTATCAACCAGTCCCTTGTGAATTTGATTAATGTGTCACTTCCTCAAAACCTGGTCACTTCTAAAGGAAAAGGATAAAACCAAGTTGCTGAACCTCGTAGTGTCAGACTCTGGAATTATGGCTATCAACAAAAAGACTCAGACTATGTAAAATATTTGAAGAGATTTATTCTGAGCCAAAAATGAGTGACAAATGGCCCATGATACAGGCCTCAGGAGGTCCTGAGAACATGACCCCAGGGTGGTCAGGGTACAGCTTGGTTTTATACATTTTGGGAAGACATGTGACATCAATCAATACATGTAAGATGTACATTGGTTTGGGCCAGAAAGGTGGGACAACTGGAAGCCAGGTCTTCCAAGCCATTAGGCAGATTCAAAGGTTTTCTGATTGGCAATTGGTTGAAAGAGTTATTATCTGCCGGGCACGGTGGCTCATGCCTATAATCCCAGCACTCTGGGAGGCCGAGGCGGGTGGATCACAAGGTCAAGAGATCAAGACCATCCTCGTCAACATGGTGAAACCCTGTCTCTACTAAAAATATAAAAATTAGCTGGGCATGGTGGCGTATGCCTGTAGTCCCAGCTACGCGGGAGGCTGAGGCAGGAGAATTGCTTGAACCCAGGAGGTGGAGGTTGCGGTGAGCCGAGATCATGCCATTGCACTCCAGCCTGGTAATAAGAGCAAAACTCTGTCTCAAAAAAAAAAAAAAAGAGTTATTATCAATAGAAAAGAATGTCTGGGTTGTGATAAGGGGTTATGAAGAAATAAAAGTTTTATTTTGCAGATAAAGCCTCCAGGTGTCAGGCTTTAGAGAGACTAGATTGCAAATGTTTCTTCTCTTTCTTTTCTTTTCTTTTTTCTTTTTTTTTTTTTTGAGACAGAGACTCGCTCTGTCACCCAGGCTGGAGTGCAGTGGTGCAATCTTGGCTCACTGCAACTTCCACCTCCCATCTTCAAGTGATTTTCCTGCCTCAGCCTCCTGAGTAGCTAGGACTACAGGTGCATGCCAACACACCCAGCTAATTTTTTTGTATTTTTAGTAGAGATGAGGTTTCACCATGTTAGCCAGGATGGTCTTGATTTCCTGACCTTGCGATCTGCCTGCCTCAGCCTCCCAAAATGCTGGGATTACAGGCATAAGCCACCATGCTTGGCCTGTAAATGTTTCTTATCAGATCTCAAGAATCTGTTCTATCAGTAATTGCAAAAGGGAGGAGGGTATAATGAGGCATGTCTGACTCTCCCTTCTTGTCATGGCCTGAACTAGTTTTTCGGGTTAACTTTGGAATGCCTTTGGCTGAGAGGAGAGGTCCATTCAGATGGTTGAGAGAACTTAGAAATTTTATTTTTGGTTTACATGGCAAACCTAACGAGATTTGTCAACTTCTCAAGTGCCAGCTAGGTCTGTTTTACATCATTTTTCCTATGTGTAGCATTTTAATTCTTACACCCTGACCTACCTCCCAAACCCCTGCTCTCAGGGTGCTGAGCATACTTGAAGGAAATCTCAGACCTACTGGCACCTTTGCAAATTTATGGTTTACAACTTCAGTTAATCCTTAGACACATCTCAAAAATCTTGTTTAATTTTTTTTTTTTTTTGAGATGGAGTTTCACACTTGTCGCCCAGGCTGGAGTACAATGGTGCAGTCTCTGCTCCCTGCAACCTCCACCTCCTGGGTTCAAGTGATTCTCCTGCCTCAGCCTCCTGAGTAGCTAAGATTACAAGCTCCCACCAACATGCCCATCTAATTTTTGTATTTTTTTAGTAGAGACAGGGTTTCACCATGTTGTCAGGCTGGTCTCAAACTCTTGACCTCACATGATTCACCTGCCTCAGCTTCCCAAAGTGCTGGGATTACAGCCGTGAGCCACTGTGCCTGGCATCCTCTGTTTAATTCTCCTCTTCTCACGTTTTGTACTTCTCTTCCTTACTCTCAGCAGACAATCTTACTTTTTCCTGCACAAAGAAAAGGTAAAAGCCATGAAGCTCAGTATCTTCCTCCTCACCACCAAAAGACTCTTTACAATATGAGTCGATTTCAGAACTTCTGAGAGCATGAGGCAGACCCATGCCACTTCCAGCTTTTAAAGATCTGGACATTTTAACTTCAGTATTGAGGAAATTATTTAAGGGTGCTGTGGGTTGTTTGTTAAAGTTGATAAAGCATTTATATTAATTAAAAATCAAAATGTATTTAAGCGTGTTCATTGAAAAATCTGCTGCAAATCCCTGTCTCCAGGCTTTTCTATTGACAGCCACTGTTGGCAGTTTCTTATGTATCTCATATATCTATGAGAAACAGTACAATGAGATACAAACACTTTTGCACCTTACCTCACTTAATGATATATGCACAGGTAGTTACACATCTGTACAGGAGCAAAGTATTCTGTGATATGCCATAATGATTTAATTTGTCCTCTACTGACAAATATATGTTGATCCTAATCTTTTATTATTATAGTGCTATAATGAATAATCTTGAATATACCAGTTGTAAGGTTATTCTTGTAAGGATATTGCCCAGTTTAAAATGAGGAAACTGAGGCCAGCACGAGACAAATTAAATTCTAGTTTATTCAGCTCCTGGGTGAGGTTCTGTGGCCCTGGGGGAGGGAGAGAGAGAGAGAGAGAGGCCAGAGAAGTCACGCCCGGCCGTTCTGGGCGTGGGGTTTTATAGGGGGTGAGGGCAGTAGATTGGTCAGTGGGGAAATAAAGCATGGGTAACTGCATTGGTCATAGAAAGAGTGGACCTGGACTTGGCAAGTTGCCATTGGCAGCCCAGCAGAGGTACCCACAGGTGGGCTGGAGCAGGTAACAGATTGACCGGTGAGGAAACAAAGCATGGGCACCTGTATTGGTCAGGGAGAGAGACTGGACCCGGACTTGGCGAGCTGCCATGGGTCAGGCACTCGGCGGGATTTTTGAATTTTGGGCTGACAGCATGATTTAGTGCTGAGTGTGGGGCTAGGGGTGGAATGCAGGAGTGGAATGCAGGAGTGGGTGTGGGGAGCTTATACGGAGAAGGCAGGCGCCGGTAGGATGTCCGGCCTCCTGATAAGTGTTATCAGGAGTGGAGGGGGTGAGTATAGTCCATCCGGCTCCTGGCGAGGCTATCGGCCTTACAGTACCACCGTCCACAGTACCTCATTCCTTGCTCTGACCACAGCTGACAGGTCAAAGCGGGGTACTTAGGATTTTTCTGAACTTCAACTGAAAAATAATGTCAGTCCCTCTTCTACGGCATAATTTACAAATTATAAAATTCAGGACCCACTGGTGACAAAATATCTCACTGTGAAAAAGGAATGATGAGTTTGAAAGTACCAAAAGGAAATTGTTCAGGATTGGTACAGGTTAGAGCCTCAAATAACTCCAAGGGCCCTCATTATAATCACTGTCTGTGGTCTAGCCCCCAGTCAGTAGAATTTGTTTCCAGAATGCCAGATAGCTTGGATGAAATGATCTCTCGTGACTTTTTCCAGCCTTCAGTGTATAAGGCAGGGTGACGTGGATGTCTATTGTTTGGTCTGCCCAGCAATACCCTTTTTCTAGGAACAGCATGTACTTTTCTCACCAAGTGATTCTATAAAGACTTACACCTCAACACAATTGACTGGCCAAAGGCAGGTCCAGGCAAGGCCAACCGCAGTACCTCATTCCCCACTCTGACTACAGCTGAAAAGGTCAAAGGTAGGTACTTGGGATTTTTCTGAACTGTAACTGAAAAAATAATGTCTGTCCTTCTCTTATGGTAGCATTTACAACTTATAAAATTCAGGAGGCTGGGTATGGTGGGTTATACCTGTAATCCCAGCACTTTGAGGGGCTAAGGCAGGAAGACTGCTTGAGTTCAGGAGTTTGAGACCAGCCTGAGCAACACAGTGAGACTCTGTTTCTACAAAACATTTAAAAATTAACCGGGCATGGTGGCACACACCTGTAGTCCCAGCTACTCCAAAGGTTGAGGTAGGAGTATTGCTTGAGTCCAGGAGGTCGAGGCTGCAGTGCGCCATAACTGCAATACTGCACTCTAGCCTGGGTGACAGAACAAGACCCTGTCTCAAAAATAGAAAAATATGGCCAGGGGCAGTGGCTCATGCCTGTAATCCCAGCACTTTGGGAGGCTAAAGCAGGTGGATCACTTGAGGCCAGGCATTTGAGACCAGCCTGGCCAGCATGGCAAAACTCTGTCTCTACTAAAAATACAAAAAAATAAATTAGCCAGGCATGGTGGTACACACCTGTAATCCCAGCTGCTCAGGAGGCTTGGGTACAAGAATTACTTGAACCCCAGAGGTAGAGGATGCAGTGAGCTAAGATGACACCACTGCACTCCAGTCTGGGCAATGGAGCGAGATTCTGCCTCAAAAAAAATTATATATATATATATATATACTACTTGGTGGCCACGTGTTTTACTGTGTGGAGAAAGCCAGTCTGCAGAGTCAAGTGAACAGGTAGGGAAAAGTCCAGATGAGAGACAGAATGTGACCTGGAGCCTTTCAAGCAGCCCTTCCCTTTCTGGGATATGCTTTTTAACAAATTTTGCAAAGATCTAACATAGTCCCAGTTCTATCACTTGTAGGCAAAGGAAATTACTCATTGTCATAAGGGAGTGAAGGGTATTCTCCTGAGGCTTCAATCTCCTGAAGCCAGCTCCAAAGAAAACCATTTGATTAAGCACGAGGCTTCCATTAAAACACATGAAATGCCTAAATAATATATACTAGCTTTCAGGAATTTATATCTAATACTAGGTTGAAACTATAAACTCTGCTATAGCTATACCATTGTCTCAAGATCAATGAGCTTGGGTTCACCCTAATAATACATGAGTATGTGAATTGATTTAAAGTACCAAAAGAGGCCAGGCGTCGTGGCTCACGCCTGTAATCCTAGCACTTTGGAAGGTCAAAGTAGGCAGATCGTTTGAGTTCAGGAGTTCCAGACCCACCTGGGCAACCACATAAACCTGTCTCTACAGAAAATACAAAAATTAGTCAGGCTTAGTAGCATGCACCTGTAGTCCCAGCTACTCAGGAAGCTGAGGTGGGAGGATCGCTTGAGCCTAGGAGGTGGAGGCTGCAGTGAGCTGAGATTGTGCCGCTGCATTCCAACCTGGGTGATGGAGCCAGACTCTGTCTTAAAAAATAAAAATAAAAAAATTTACAAGTACCGAAACATTACAGTGAAAGCAGACTAGGAGATTAAGAACTGTTACTGCAGCAATAATATGAATGAGTCTCACAAGAGCTAATGCTGCGAAAGAAACCAGACACAAAGGTATAAAAATAGGTAACATGAATCCATGTTATTGGAAGACCACACAATGTTCACCTGGGATGGGAGGTGGTGAGAAGTGACTATAAGGATGGCAGGAAGCCCTCTGAGAATGTTCTGTTTCTTCATCGGGGTGCCAGTTACAAGGATGTGTTCATTGTAATTTGCCAAATTGTATGCTAAGATTATGCACTGTTCAGTATGTGTATTATGCTTCAATAGAAGATTAAACAACACAACGACAAAGGTTACATCTCTGGCACAACAGTTCTGTTCCATACCACCATTTTCATGCAATATTTAAAAAAAAAAAAAAAAGAGCCATAGCTTGAGCTGTCCCCTCTTGCAGTTAATTTAACAGGCACAAAAATGTGAAGACTGCTGGGCAGGAGCTGAGAATTCCACATCCTTGACGGCAACTCCTGATGTAACCATTCGGCACTTTGTCCTCGCCATTTTGTTTTCCAGGTAGAAAAGAGATCTTCTGACCAAATGGTATAATGACTCATTCAACTCTTTCAGCTGCCAGGACATCTGTATTTATGTTGTTTTTTAAATTGAATTTTCTAGACAATTGGACTTTCACTGACAGGCAGACATTTATCAGGGCCTGTGATGGTGCCATAGACTCACCTGAATTGCCAGATTCTCTTATCAGTTGCAGACCTGCCACTGACAGAACCAGTGAAATTTTTTTTTTTTTTTTTACTGAGACAGAGACTCTGTTGCCCAGACTGGAGTACAGTGGTGCAATCTCGGCTCACTGCAACCTCTGCCTCTTGATTTCAAGGGATTCTCCTGCCTCAGCCTCCCAGTAGCTGGGATTACAGGTGCCCACCACCATGCCCAGCTAATGTTTTTGAGTTTTTAGTAGAGACGGGGTTTCACCACGTTGGTCAGGCTAGTCTCAAACTCCTAACCTCAAGTGATCTGCCCGCCTTGGCCTCCCAAAGTGCTGGGATTACAGGCATGAGCCACTGTGCCCACCCAGAACCAGTGAATTTAAATGCACAGTATGGACAAGGAAGTGCTGGCTGTTACTATGTCCAACTTCAAGTTGCAGCAGGTAAGAGGAAGTTGCATAAGGAGAAGGAGTGTAAACATAGAATCTAAAACTGGGAAATGAACTGAGTAGCAAAAGGGTACTTCGGGGCCAATGTAATATAACCTAACCAAAATGCCCTATGCCTCTCGGATGTAATATAACTTTTTCTTACAACAGAATGAGGTGTGCTTTAACTACTGAATCCCACACATTCAGGCATGGTTATGACTTATGCAATTAGATGGAGTCTGTGACAACAATAATTTAGTTTTAAATGATTCCAAAGATAATTTACTTCATATTAATCCTCTTCATAAAAAGAGCTCAAATATTCTTCCCTTCTATCTCATATAATTTAGAAATATGAATTCTGTACTAACACAACTACCATGAATTAGTCAAAATGCAGTGTCTTTAGGGAACTCTGCTATGGAAGGTAAATCTAGATCTATTAATAGTTCTCTAAAACTTCCCTCATTTTGGCCTGTCTTAATTTAGCTAATGATAACAAATTTGATTCTAGATATGCAAAACTATACAACCTTGAAGGTGACTAAATTCTTGGAGTAAACTAAATGCTACATTCTCATATCTTATATTAAAATATAAATTGTTGTAATCAGTTGAAAGGTATACTTAACTGTATGAGTACAACAGGATAAGACATAAAAATACATCTTGACTGCCTATTACATAAGCTTTCACCATGAAAAACAAGTATTTTACAAGTATGGGTTCCATACTACAAACTTTGCAGTTGAGATTACTTTATGCAAAGATTATGTTATGGCTTATAACACGCACTTGTCTGTAAGCAAGAAGACAAAGCAAGAGAATTAATAAAGATAAACTCACTAACAAAACTAAGAAAAAACTAAGTAGTTCTCAAACTAAAGAACCCAATTCTCTGAATTCAGCACTGAAACCATCCTGTAGGTTTCTCGAAAAAAAAAAGGAGTTGAGTATATTCCTTTGAAAACAGACACGCAATTCCCATTACCTCAAATAGAACTAAGCTGTCAAGTTGGCATCTCAAACAGAGCTCTTCCATAGGCTAGTACAGTGCTTCCCAAATTGGGCTGCTCACTAGATTCAGCTGGGATTTAAAAATATACCTCGGAGAGGTATTCTGTCCTTTTATTCAGCAAGACTAAGATGAAGCCCAGAATTCCGCTGCTGTTTTTTTAAGCTCCCCCAATGGTTCTGATGATTAGCTAGATTTTGGAATCACTGGACTAGTATGTTACTAGTCCATGCATTCCACAGTCTGCCTACAGCAAGTTACTCTAGAGCTCTGTTCTAAGAGTTTTAGTTCTCAGATAAGCACTAACTGTCCATTGTTATAGCACATATACACTGCAAAGGCCATTGTCATGGTCCTCAAATATACTCTGTTCTCTCCACATTCCAACTTTTGCCTCCTGCTTCTTATTTCCTAACTCTTACCTGTTCATAAGGCAGCAACTTAGACTATTTCTTCAGGGAAGTGACCTGACCAGCCAACCCTGACAAGCTCAGGAATCCATTTATACATTTCCACAGAATTCTGGGCACACGTGTTAATAATAAGAAGTAACACTTAAGGCCGGGTGCAGTGGCTCATATCTGTAATCCCAGCACTTTGGGAGGCTGAGGCAGGAAGACTGCTTGAGCCCAGGAGTTCTAGACCAGCCTGGACAACACAGTGAAACCCTGTCTCTACCAAAACTACAAAAATTAGCCAGGCATGGTGATGCGTGCCTGTGGTCCCAGCTAGTAGGCTGAGGTGGGAGGATTGTTTGAGCCCGGGAAGCAGAGATTTAGTGAGCTGAGATGGTACCATTGCACTCCAACCTGGGCAATAGAACCAGATCCTGTCTCAAAAAAAAAAAAAAAAAAAAAAAAAAGTTAATATGGAGCATTTACTCTACCAGTCACTGTTCTAACTAAGCCCTTTATGTACATTAGCCACTTAATCCTCCTCAAAACTTCATGATGTAGATACCATTATCACCTTGATTTTAGAAATGAGGAATGAGGAGACAGAGGTTAAACAGCATGATCAAAGAACGTCTCATAACAGCAGGAAAGCAGAACTTGACCCGAGGCAGTCCAGCTCCAGTATCCTTGTTCCTGACCACTGTGCTATATTACCTCTCCTTCAAAAAACTTCACAGTCTTTATCATTAGCTGCTTCTAGTTTTTGTCTTAGCATTCTTCTTTCCTACTGGGCTACACGCTCTAGGAGGGCAGGAACTCCATCTGTTTTCCTCACTGAATCTCCAGTGCCCAGTAAATGATGGACATTCAATAACTATCTGACTGACTCACTGGCAATGTCCTTCTCAACAATCAAAATGAATTCAGATATGTTTTAAAAATTCAAATAAGATGGTTACTCCCAGATCTAATATAATAACAATCAAAAATATTTTAGCGTTTGGCTCTGTAAGGCATTCAGCTATGTAAAAGAATACACAAGTGTTACAGGAAATATATGAAAACAAGGGAAGCAAAGATGATCTAAGCACTGCATTTGCTTACAAACGCATGGTACATAGCTCAGTAAATAAATGCTCTTGTGTTTGAAATGGATAAGGCACAACGAGAATTCTGGAGCTTGCCTTGGCTTTTTACTATACCAAAACTCCTTCCAATATTTTTGCAGAGTGGAAGAAGAACTTTGAATCTTCTAAAAAGTACTAAGTAGACTAATATTTGTAAATCATCACAAAGGATTATTTCAGGAAAACAGCAAATGTTTGATAAATCAATCTTCCAATGAGTTCCCCAAGTCATAAAACTGGCAGAAAACAGCTTTACTGTATCCATTTCCCAAGGAAAGCTTTTAAAGAACGTATTTTGGAGCTTACAGGTCCAGTACCTGATTTTCATCAAATCCCCTCTGATTTATCTGAAGCCTTAGAGGTGCAGCCAATTTAGTGAATACTGGCCCCTTAGGTGCTCTGACTTACTGCAATCAATAGCTTTAGTTACCAATTATAAGCCAATGATACAATTTTTATTCACAAGGCCAGACTTCTCAGTTCCAAATTCAGCTTGCTCATTGACAAGCAGATGTGTGTCTCAGAGGTTCTGTAAGTGTTCTAAAACAAAACTCAAGACCTTCTTTTTCAAACACAGATCATATCTCAGTTATAACATTATCATCCACGAATTTGTCCTTGCCAGAAACCGAGGAATTGTTCTTTAGGAGCTGGAATCATCAAAAAGTAACCTGAACCTCAGCTAATTCTTGTCAAGAGGTTGACAAAGAAAGTCTTAAGAGCACAAAAGAATATAAGACTCTGGTTTTCTCTCTGAATCTAAGGTACACAGCGCCACCTAATGGGAAAGACAAGACCACCTATTCACTACAAGTAAGGCTTTTGGCAATTATAGAATTATTTACCTGAGGCTGAAGCAAAACAACCAGGGATGTGGGGAGACCAGATTGTGCTATAAATGACATTTTCATGGCCTCTAAAGGTGCACAGAGACTTTCCGACAGTTGGATCCCACTACAAATAAATGAATAGATCAATTACTCAAGAGGGATAAATTCAAATTTATGCTTTTACACATACTATTTATACCCATAAACAATATACATTTATATATACATATACAATATACATGTAGATATCAAGGATTTTTAAAGCTCTATTTTGATATAAAGCAAGATGGTATTTAAGGGCCAAACTAATGCTGAGCTAACTATTAGTTTACAGCCAAAAGATTACAAAATGTTAAGTTCTAATAAATGTTTTAATTTTTTCAAAGAAAATCAGCTGTCCAATAATAAAGCTACAGAAGTATGTTTGGAAAAGAAAAAAAGATTCAGTGGAAGCTCTAGAGAAGGGAATATTTGTTTTTGAATATAATAATGCTAACATACCAATTTGACAGTTTGATCCCATGAGCCAGACACCACAAGCTGTTCACCTCTGGTTTGGCTCCAATCAACACTATACACCTAAAAACATTTGAAAGTATTTAGAAAGCAAAAGAGCATCAAGTTCAACACTGCATTTTATCTCTTGTTATATAACAGTGAGAGGCAGAACAACTAATTTACTATGTCAAAACATCAAATGATTCTTATCCATCTCAACATGGTGTCTGAGAAATGAAAGGTTGATCTTGTCCATTCCCCTAGACTTATTCCTTACTATAACACTCCATTTTGCTTTAATAGAATTCTACAGAATACTTCCAAACCTTCTTCACTAAAACAAATTATACATATTTTAAAACCTACCAACAAATCACTGTTTGCAGCTCCACGAAGAAATGTCAAAGCAGATTAGAAAGTTAGTCATCTAAAAAAGCTTGCTGGGTCAATGTTTATCGGAAAGCATTAAAATTCAATTAATATCCCTATCTGGCCTTTCTTAGAAAAAGCTTGCAGGAACCAGGTGATCCTTCCAGATCTCTTGGTAAACAGTTTTAGTTATCCAATGCTGCCATTCTAATGTATGCTTCACGCCTCTCAAGGAATCATTTCAAATGAACCATTTGAAAACTTTTGGAAATGTTTTCATTCTTTCCTTTTATATAACAGATTATACACAGATCATCCCTGTAAACTAAGTTCAACAAAATATGTGCATAATTATACTTTACAAAATTAGTCCTGACAGGGACCTGAGTATATGCCCTTCATGTGATCAGTCAGCAGGTGACTTTGAATCTTATTACTCTCCCCAACATATATGTAGGAAGTATGAGTATCTGGGCTTAAGTCACTTAAGTGTGGGTTACTTGCTCTCTGCTGCCCACTACTATGTCGAGCCATGTTGGAGGCTGAGGGAAAAAAAATCAGTAATACTGATCCTGTCTTTATTTAAACTGTTGATGCTTTGTCACTTGTGGGCAGAATCTTAAAAAGTCAAACTTAGAGAAACATACTGTGGAATAGTGTTGGCCAGGGGCTGGGGGTGGGGGAAATGAGGCTATATAGATCAAAGGATATAAACTTTCCGTTATAAGATGAATACTTTTTAGAGATTCAATGTACAGCATGGTAACTATAATAAATAATAATGTATTACTGAATACTTGAAATTGTATACTTGAAATCTGCTGAGAGTAGATCTTAAATGTTCTTACCTCACACACAAAAAATGGTAACTATTCAAGTGATGGATATGCTAATTAGCTTGACCGTAGGAATCATTACTCAAGATGTACTTAGATCAAAACACTAAGCTGTACAACTTAGTTCTGTTTTGTTTCCTGAAACAGGGTATTGCTCTGTTGCCCATGCTGGAGTGCAGTGGCACAACCTCAGATCACTACAGCCATGACGTCCTGGGCTCAAGTGGTCCTCCCACCTCAGCTTCTTAAATAGCTGGAGTCACACTTGCGTGCCACCACACTCAGTTATTTATTTATTTATTTATTTATTTATTTTTGTAGAGACAGTGTCTCACCATATTGCCCAGGCTGGTCCCAAACTCCTAGGCTCAAGCAGTCCTACTACCTCAGCCTCCCAAAGTGCTAAGATTACAGGCATGAGCCACCATGCCCAGCTTACAAATTTTTATTTGCCCATCATAATAAACCTGGAAAAAAGTTTAATAAAATTATATTAAGCTTCAAAAAAAGAAAGAATAAATAAAATATTAATATTTTTGTTCATCATAAGTTTTGGCATTAATTTTTATCTTTAAAATCATTATATTAAATTATACTGATTATCAAGTTTTTTAGGGCCCCCTTAAATTGTGTATCCAAAGTGAGTGCCTCATACATCCTACCCTAGTCCTGGCCCTGCTGCTGCCCATATTCATGCAAAAGACAGAGGAGTAGCTGGAACACTAAAGGAAGCACAATCCAGCAACAGACAGCAGCTATGAAGGGAATAGAAGGGGCAGTGAAAACCAAAGAGCTGCCGTGGCCATCTGTTAGTTACAGATAGAAAAAAAGACTGGTTTGGAAGCAATCGCTGAAGAGCTTGAGAGCTAAAAAGCTTGACTTTAGCCTCTAAATTTCTCCTGTAAAGGACCATAGAGTAAATGGTAACTTTCTTCAAAAAAGGTACATTTCTTCTATAAAGGGCCATATGGTAAATATTTTAGACTTTCCAGGCTATTTGGTCACTATCACAACTACTAAACCCAGATCTTGTAGCACAACAAGCAGCCATAGTTGATACGCAATGAATGGGCATGGTGTGGTTCCAATAAAACTTTATTTGTAAATTGAATTGCAGGCCAAATTTGACCCTGGTCCACATGTTGTAGTTTGCCAAACCTCTGCGCTAGGCTGATGTAAACAGTCAAAAATAAAAATAGCAAACCTTTATTGAACACTCTGAGTGCCAGATGCTGTTGATAAGGACTTTATGTATTTTATGTTATTTAATCTTCATTTATATGAAGTAAATACTAAGTCAAGGCCCAGAAAAGTTAAATAACTTGTCCAGAGCCCCAAAGCTAGTAAGGTGCAGAGATGAAATCTGAACCTGGGCAGCCTAATTGCAGAGCCCACCCTTAATTGCTATGCTAGGCTATCTGTACAGCATGCTACTTGAGGGCACTGTTGAATCAGAACTTCTTGGCTACCTTAAGCCATGGTATCAAGGAAATAAAGCTCTACCCCTGCTGATATCACCCTTTACTGGAGCTACATTTGGACCCAGATTGATTCCATTGTGTTTTCATGAATTACCCATACACAAGATATTAAAGCCCCTGTCCACTTGGGAATTTCCATTTATCCATCAAGATGTAGCCCCATTACATCCCTTATGAAATAAGCCTCCCCTGGTAAGCCCTTCAGTGAGTCATACGCTGCCTTCTACGCACTCCAACAGCAGCTCGCACCTACTTCTAAATCAGCATTTGCCATATTTTATTTACTTAAAAGAATGTTAAACAACTGCCATATCTGCTAGATTTTGGAGACTCCTAACAAGCAAACATCTTGTACACATATGTTCATCACAGTACAATAGGCACTCAAACGCTGGTTAAAATAATTTAACCAATTAAATTTTTCTTTACAACCTCAATCATTGCTAGGTAGGTACAGAGAACTACTAACTAAATACTAGCATCATCAGCTCAGACTCCACTGCCTCTACACACTTCCAGTGTGATGCAGCAGGTGAAACCTTATGACTCCTCACCTTTTAAAACTGCAGGAGCCTCCATCGAAAGAGAATCCAGCCTGAATCAACACCAAAGACAGGAAGTAAGAAAACCATGCTGACGGCACTGCTGCTGCCAGCTGTCTTCTGTTGCACAACCAAGTGGCAAGCATTAGGTCTCTATGACAGAGCTAACAACAGGACATACATGATGGTGAAGTTAAAAATGGGATAATAAAGAAGAAAATAGGCTGAGTGTGGTGGCTCACACCTGTAATCCCAGCACTTTGGGAGGCCAAGGCAGCTGGATCACTTAAGGCCAGGAGTTCAAGACCAGCCTGGCCAACATGGTGAAACCCCATCTCTACTAAAAATATAAAACTTAGCCAGGCATGATGGTGTGCGCTGTAGTCTCAGCTACTTGAGAGGCTGAGGCAGAAGAATCGCTCCTGGAAGGCAGAGGTTGCAGTGAGCTGAGATCATGCCATTGCACTCCAGGCTGGGTGATAGAGTGAGACCCTGTCTCAAAAAAAAAAAAAAAAAAAAAAAGAAAAGGAAATAAAGGCAACTCAATTGATAAATACTTTATGTGTTTTACTATGTTTATAATATTAAGATACAGGAAAGGAACTAACAGATCAGGAGACTGTGTGTTTTTTTTTTTTTAATTAGAAAAAGAATAACTACACCAGGCATGGTAACTCATGCCTGTAATCCCAGCACTTTGGGAGGCCGAGGCAAGAGGACTGCGTGAGGCCACAAGTTCAAGACCAGCTTGGGCAATGTGGCGAGACCCCATCTATATTCAAAATTTAAAAATTAGCCAGGTGTGGTGACAGGTAACAGTAGTCCTAGCTACTCAGGAGGCTGGGGTGGGAGGATAACTTGAGCCCACAAGGTCAAGGTCAAGACAACAGTGAGCCATGATCATGCCACTGCACTCCACCCTGGGTAACAGAGAGAGACCCTGTCTCAAAAAAAAAAAAAAAAAAAAAAAAAAAAACCAAAACAAATTATAGACATAAGCACAAAAGGGGTGCTTGGATAGAAGATTCAGCCTGGTGCTCAGAAGAGGAGTATTGAAGCGGGGCCCTGAGGGCTGGCTGAAATGTCAATAGGCAAAAAAACAGAGGTGAAATAGTAACCAGAAAACTTCCCCAAAGACATACAGCACCCTAGGGGTCAGGGGTAGTAAACACTGCAAGATAACACCAAGGTTTCGTGGCTGAGGACTGTCAGTGATGGCGGCATTAATAAAAATGAAAGACTGAAGGAAGGAAAACAATGTAATTTTATCTATACTGTGTTTGAGGTGACAGTAAGACAGGGTTTGGGCATTAACCTCAAGCTCTGAAAAAAGTTCACAGCCAGAGAGATGTTTGGGAGACAGCTGAAAAGAGAAGAATGAATTCCATTATCCCAACCTCAACCAATTCACTCATCAATTCAAGAAATATTTATTAAGCACCTACTATGTATTAGGCACGAGGAGAAGGGGGGCTAAAAATTTAGACAAGACCAGTCCCCATATTTTATTTTAGCAGCAGTAAACATGCTATCAATGTATAATTTAAAGTTGCAATTAAAAAAAAAAAGCAGAGTAAGGAGAATAGAAAATAATGACAAGGGCAGGGGGTCACTTCTCAACACAATGGTCAGAAAGACCTCTCTGTGCAGAGACTTGAGTGCAGTTAAAGACCGAACTCTGCAGATCTGAGGTGAAAGGCTCAGGTTACAGAGAACAGGGAAAGACCTTGAAGCAGGGAACAAGCTTACCAGATCTGGGAACAGCAAGGTTGAATAGTTGGGAGGGATAAGATCCTAAAGGGAATTTGTGCATGATTTCTCTTAAGAGGTTATAACCATCAACCATAAGTTACCACTTAGAGTAGTATCCTTCTAACTGCTCTCCCCATCCATTTTTGTTTACCTCCAATCCATTATCCATACTACATAAAAAGTAATCTTTATAAAATACAAATTAAATGTCACTCCCCTGTACAAAGCCTTTCACTGGTTTGCCAGTATATGCAGCTCCTACAACTTAGCATCTTTGCTCGACATTATGTGAGATTCATCCATGTTGATTCTTATTACCCAAAGGTCAAAATCATGCAAAACTATGCATGACTTAGGGATGCATACACATGTAATAAAAATAGAAAGAAAAGCAAAAAAATACATAAATAGAAAATTCAGCCTAGCGGTTACTCCTAGGAAGAAAAAGAAAGGAGAGGAAGGATAGGACCAGAAACGGTAATCAGGGGACACCAGTGTTAATGTTTCATTTCTTAAGCTAGATGGTGAATGTGTGTATTCAATACATCATTTTTATATCTTACATGTATTTTATAATGTATAAAATATTTCTTTTCTTTTTTTTAATTTTTTTTGAAAGAAAGAAAAAGAGAGAAAAGAAGAAAGAAAGAAAGAGTGAAAGAAAGAAAAAAAAAGAATGTAAGAGAGAAAGAAAGAGGAAAAGAAAGAGGGAGAGAGAACGGGATTCTTGTTCTATTGCCCAGGCTAGAATGCAGTCTAAAAATGGGTATTAAAAACCTGTCTTTCCACTGATCTTAGCATAATGGCCAAAACACGGACAG
>CAUYLG010037874.1:0-30213 GCA_963573385.1 Cacajao melanocephalus
GCAACCTCTGCCTCCCAGTTTTAAGAGATTCTCCTGGCTCAGCTTCCCGAGCAGCTGGAATTACAGGTGTCCACCACCATGCCTGGCAATTTTTTTGTATTTTTATTAGAGATGGGATTTCACCAGGCTGGTCTCAAACTCTGACCTCAGGTAATCCACCCACCTTGGCCTCCCAGAGTGCTGGGATTACAGGCGTGAGCCGCTGCGCCTGGCCTGTTCCTGTTTTAACACATATCAGTACTTAATTCTTTTGTATTGTTGAATAATATTCCATTGTATAGATATACCACATATTGTTTATTTGTTCATCAGTTGATAGACATTTGGGTTGTTTTTACTTTTTGACTGTAACAAATAATGCTGCTGTGAACAAGTTTTTGTGTAGACATGTGTTTTTATTTCTCTTTGGTATATACCCAAGGAGTCATATGGTAACTCTAAGTTTACCCTTTTGAGGAACTGCCGGACTACACTATTTTACATTCCCACCAGCAGTGTAGGAAACTTCCAGTTTCTTCACATTCTAACCAATACTCGTTATTGTGTGTAATTTTAATTTTAGCCATGCTATTGGTGTGACGTGGCTCTTTGTAGCTTTTTGCATTTCCCTAATAACTACTTTTGTGTATTTTTTCATGTGTTTGTTGGCCATTTGTATACAGGCATACATTGGAGACATTGAAGGTTTGGTTTTAGACCACTGCAATAAAGCTACTATCACAATAAAAAGAGTCACACACATTTTTTGGTTTCCCAGTACATATAAAAGTTATGTTTATACAATACTGCAGTCTATTAAGTATGCAATAGCATTACGTCTAAGAAAACAATGTGTATACCTGGATTTTAAAATGCTTTTTTGGCCGTGCATGGTGGCTCACACCTATAATCCCAGTACTTTGGGAGGCCGAGGCGGGTGGATCACTTGAGGTCAGGAGTTCAAGACCAGCCTGGCCAACATGGTGAAACCACGTCTACTAAAAATATAAAAATTAGCCAGTCATGGTGGCATGCACTTGTAGTCCTAGCTACTTAGGAGGCTGAGGCAGGAGAATCACTTGAACCTGGGAGGTGGAAGTTGCAGTGAGCTGAGTTCACACCACTGCACTCCAGCCTGGGCGACAAAGCGAGACTCCATCTCAAATAAATAAACAGTTAGCTGGGCGTGATGGCTCAAGCCTGTAATCCCAGCTACTTGGGAGGCTGAGGCAGGAGAATCGCTTGAGGCAGAGGTTGCAATGAGCCGAGATCGTGCCACTGCACTCCAGCCTGGCAACAGAGTGAGACTCTGTCTCTAAATAAATAAATAAACAAAATGTTTTATTGACTAAAATGCTAATGATCACCAGAGACTTCAGTGAGTCTTAATCTTTTTGCTGGTGGAAGGTCTTGCCTTGATGTTGAAGGTTACTGACTGATCAGGGTGATAGTTGGTAAAGGATGGGGAGCTGTGGAAATTTCTTAAAATAAGACAACAATGAAGTTTACCACATTGACTCTTTTTTTTTTTTGAGACAAAGTCTCGCTCTGTCACCAGGCGTCAGACTGGAGTGCAGTGGTGCGATCTCGGCTCACTGCAACCTCTGCCTCTCGGGTTCAAGCAGTTCTCTTGCCTCAGTCTCCTGAGTAACTGGGACTACAGGCACGTGCTGTCACTCCCAGCTAATTTTTGTATTTTTTAGTAGAGACGGGGTTTCACCACATTGGCCAGGATGGTCTCAATCTCTTGACCTCGTGATTTGCCAGCCTCAGCCTCCCAAAGTGCTGAGATTACAGGCGTGAACCACCATGCCTGGCCCACATTGACTCTTTTATGAAAGATTTCTCTGTAGCATACAGTTCTATGTGTTAGCATATTACCACAATAGAATTTTTTTCTTTTTAAATCCATAAGAAGGAATATATATATATATATATATATATATTTTTTTTTTTTTTTTTTTTTAATTGGAGTCAGTTCTTTCAAACCTTGCCACAGCTTTATCATGTTGAGGGAATATTTTTTTTGAGACAGAGTCTTGCTCTGTTACCCAGGCCTGAGTAGGGTGGCTCGATCTCGGCTCACTGCAACCTCTGCCTCCCAGGTTCAAGCGATTCTTCTGCCTTAGCCTCCCAAGCAGCTGGGACTACAGGCATGTACCACCATGCCCAGCTAATTTTTGTACTTTTAGTAGAGATGGGGTTTCACCATATTGGCCAGGCTGGTCCCAAACTCCTGACCTTGTGATTCGGCTTCCCAAAGTGCTGAGATTACAGGCATGAGTCACTGCGCCTGGCTGGAATGTTCTAAATCTTTTGTTATCATTTCAACAATGCTCACAGCATCTTCACCAGGACATTCCTGGTTTCTCAAAAAACCACTTTCTTTGCTCATCCATAAGAAGCAACTCCACATCCATTCAAGTTTGATCCTGAGATTGCAGCAGTTCAATCACATCTTCAGGCTCCATTTCTAATTCTAGATATCTTGCTATTTCTACCACATCTGTAGTGACTTCCTCACTAAAGTCTTGGGCCCTTCCAAGTCATCCATGAGGGCTGGAGTCAACTTATTCCAAACTCCTGTAAATGTTGTCCTTTTTATTTCCTCCCACAAATGTTCTGAATGGCATCCAGAATGATGGATCCTTTCCAGAAGGTTTTCAATGTATTTTGCCCAGATCCATCATAGGAACATTATCTACAGCAGCTATAGCTTACAAAGTGTATTTCTTTCCTTTTCTTTTCTTTTTTTTTTTTCAGACGTAGTCTCACTCTGTAGCCCAGGCTGGAGTCCAGTGGTGCAATCTTGGCTCACTGCAACCTCCGCCTCCTGGGTCCCAGTTCAAGCAAATCTGCCTCAGCCTTCTGAGTAGCTGGGATTACAGGCATGCACCACCATGCCCAGCTAATTTTTGTATTTTTTAGTAGAGACAGGGTTTCACCATGTTGGCCAGGCTGGTCTTGAACTCTTGACCTTGTGATCCACCCACCTTGGCCTCCCAAAGTGCTGGGATCACAAGCGTGAGCCACTGTGCCTGCCCACAAAGTGTATTTCTTTCTTTTTTTTTTTGAGATGGAGTCTCACTCTGTCACCCAGGCTGGAGTGTGACGGCACGATGTAGGTTCCGTGTAACCTCTGATTCCCGGGTTCCAGCGAGTCTCCTGCCTCAGACCCCAAGTAGTTGAGATTACAGGATCCCACCACACCCACCTAATTTTTTTGTGTTTTTAGTAGAGACGAGGTTGCACCATGTTGGCTAGGCTGGTTTCAAACTCCTTACCTCAAGTGATCTGCCTGCCTCGGTCTCCCGAAGCGCTCAGATTACAGGCGTGAGCCGCTGCACCCAGCAAGGATTTCTTTTTCTTTTTTTTTTTTTTTGAGACAAAGTTTCACTCTTGTTACCCAGGCTGGAGTGCAATGGTGCCATCCAGGCTCACTGCGACCTCTGCCTCCTGGGTTCAAGTGATTCTCCTGCCTCAGCCTCCTGAGTAGCTGGGATTACAGGCATCCACCACCATGCCCGGCTAATTTCTATATTTTTAGTAGAGACAGGGTTTCACCATGTTGGCCAGGCTAGTCTCAAACTCCCAACCTCAGGTCATCTGCCCTCCTCGGCCCCCCGAAGTACTGGGATTACAGGTGTGAGCCACCACATCCAGTCAGTATTTCTTAAATAATAAGACTTGATAGTCAAAATGCCTCCTTGATCTATGGGCTACAGAACGGATGTTGGGTTCATAAGCTTAAGACAACATTAATCTTCTTGTACATCTTCATCAGAGCTCTTGGGTAACCAGCTACATTGTCAATAAGCAATAATATTTTGAAACAAAACCTTTATTCCTGAGAAGTATGTGTCAACGGTGGATTTACAATACTCAGTAAACCATGTTGTAAACAGATATGCTGTGATCCAGGCTTTGTTGTTTAATGTATACAGCACAGGCAGAGTAGATTGAGCACAATTCCTAAGGACCCTCAGATTTCTGAAATGGGAACTGAGCATTGGTTTCAACTTAAAGTCACCAGCTGCAATAACTTCTAACAAGAGAGCCAGCCTGTCCTTACAAGCTAGTCATTGCCTTCTCTTTAGCTATGAAAGTCCTAGATGGCATTTTCTTCCATCTGAATTGTTTCATCTAAACTGAAAATCTGTTTGATCTAAATTGAAAATCTGTTGTTCAGTGTACCTTCATCAATTACCTTAGCTAGATCTTCTAAATAACTTTCTGGAGCTTCTCCATCAGCACTTGCTCCTTCACCTTGCACTTTTTTTGTTTAATTTTGTTTTGTTTTCTACCAGGAAGAATGAGCTTGAAACCTTGCACTTTTATTTTGTGGAGGTGACTTATTTCCTCATGAACCAACTCCTGCTAGCTTCCAACTTTTCTTCTGCAGCGTTCTCACCTCTTAGCCTTCATAGAACTAAAGAGAGTTGGGGGCTTGATCTGGATTAGGCTTTTGCTTAAGGGAATAGTGTGATTGTTTTGATCTTCTATCCAAACAATACAGTTTCTCGGTATCACTGATAAGGCTGTTTTGCTTTCTAATCTTTTGTGCATTCATTGGAATTGCATTTTTAATTTCTTTTTCTTTTTTTTTTTTTTAAAGATGGGGTTTCTCCATGTTGGCCAGGCTGGTCACAAAGCATTTTTAATTTCTTTCAAAAACTCTTTGCCTCCTTTCTCTGCCACTGTGTTGTGTGCTGTTGACTCCATTTCTTGTCATGTCTTCTCCTAAGACTCAAAATCAAGCAATTTCTGGCCAAGAAACAAAAGCAAAATGGTCATACCTCAGTGGATTTGGATGAAAATTGGTAATAAAATCAGGTACAACTCCTAGAGAAGACACTGGAGAAGAACCAAGTCAGGCCTGTTAGTAATGTCACATGAGCAGCCTGACATGGTGGCTCACACTTGTATTCCCAGGACTTTGGGAGGCCAAGGCGGGTGGATCATGAGGTGAGGAGTTCAAGATCAACCTGACCAACATGGTGAAACTCCTTCTCTACTAAAAATACAAAAATTAGCTGGGCGCGGTGGCGGGTACTTGTAATTCCAACTTCTTGGGAGGCTGAGGCAGAAGAATCACTTGAACCTGGAAGACAGAGGTTGTGGTGAGCTGAGATTGTGCCATTGCACTCCAGCCTGGGCAACAAGAGCAAAACTGTCTCAAAAACAAACAAACAAAAAAACAAAGCTGATTTTGAATTGGCTGCAGATGCCAGGGAGAAGAAACTTGTTGGGCACGCGCACTAAGAGATGAAATGGCAAAATGTGACTTTCCAGATCCATTCCACAGGAAAAAGGGAAGAAAGCCTCAGATGGGCATGCATACAATTTCCTAAACACACTGCATGTGCTCACTTCCCAAGGCTGAGCAGAGCTCTGCACATGTGGAAAGCCCATCCTAAGGGTAGAATCACGGGAAAGAGGTGAACCTGTGAAGTCCTAGGATCACGGTTAAATAGGGCACTTGTGTGCCCCTTGGGTCTCTTCCACGCACACCTTCCTTTCTTTCTAGTTCTAAAGTCTTTTAAAATAAATTTCCACTCGTGCTCTGTCTGAAACTTGCCTCATCCCTTCTTCTGTTTTATGCCCCTCAGTCAAATTCTTTCTTCTGGGGAGGCAAGAACTGAAGTTGCTGGGAACCCGTACAGATGTGCTGCTCGTAACTTGGAGTAACTTGGGTCTTGTCCACTGTGAACATGTCCACAACATGAACACTTTACACACTCCCATCTTCCAGATATGCCATATTAACTACCTAGTTAATATGCCCTTTCATATTCTTCTTTGTACACATGTGATCATAAAAATATATATTGTGTATATAGAAATGCATAAGTAGAATTAGATATATATACAAACACACATAAAAATATATATACATATGCAGTTGTAAAAATGTGTGCATTTATGCATGCTATCCAGAACTGAATTATATTATACACAGTTTTTGTACTTTACCTTTTTTTTTTTTTTTTTTAGAGAGAGTCTTGCTCTGTTGTCCAGGCTGGAGTGCAGTGGCACGATCTCCATTCACTGCAACCTCCACCACCTGGGTTCAAGCAATTCTCCTGTCATAGCCTCCCACAGGTACCCGCCATCATACCTGGCTAATTTTTTGGTATTTTTAGTAGATACAGGGTTTTGCCATGTTGACCAGGCTGTTCTCAAACCCCTGACCTCAGGTGATCCACCCACCTGGGCTACCCAAAGTGCTGGGATTACAGGCATGGGCCACCATGCCCAGCTGTACCTTACCTTTTCATTTTACAATTATGAAAATTCCTCAAGTAAACTAATAGAGTGCCAATTAATTAGTCTGAATGGCTGTGAAATCTTTCATGGTGTGGATAAAATGCAACGTAAGCAGGCATTCTGTATTGATAGGAATTCAACTTTTTTTTTTTCCAGTTCTTGGCTCCTATAAAAAATCACCATCCTTTAGTAAAATTTCCTTATAAAATTCTTTTTATATAGATTCTAAGAAGTGGACTTTTCGGTTTGAAGGATGTATGTACTTTTAGTTGTAGTAAATGTTACTAAATTGCCTTTAAAAGATGCTGTAACACTCCACATTTTCAAGAACAATGTGGAAAGTACACTTTCTCCTACATCCCTGCCAGCAATAGCTATTACAAATCTTTTATATATGCACGTATATAGTCTCAGAATATATATGTAGTTACATTCTGATGAACACTAAGTGATTTCCCATTGTAAGTTTAAAAAATTACTATATATTTTGAAACTTTAATATACTCAGCCATTTAGATGTGCTTTTCTTGATTTATCTATTTATATCTTTTCCCTTTCTCTGTTGGACTATCTTTTTTTTTCTTTTGCCTTTTCCACAGAAAGGAATGGACTATTTTTTTTTTTTGTCAGTTTGCAAGAGTTTGTTGTATGTTATAGAAATTAATCTTTTGTCTATCATCTGAATATTTTTACTGATCTATTGTTTGTTCGAAGATCTGTTGTTTATCAACTTTGTTTATGCTAATTTTTGCCATATGAAAGCTTTCAAAAATATGTACTTTTTCTGTATAGCCTATGAATTAGAATTTTTTTTTTTTTGAGACAGAGTCTCACTCTATCACCCAGGTTGTAGTGCCGTGGCATGATCTCAGTTCACTGCAACCTCCGCCTCCCAGGTTCAAGCAATTCTCCTGCCTCAGCCTCCTGAGTAGCTGGGGCTTCAGGCGCTCACCACCCCGCCCAGCTAATTTTTGTATTTTTTAGTACAGACGGGGTTTCTCCATATTGGACTGGCTGGTCTCGAACTTCGGACCTTGTAATCTGCCCGCCTCAGCCTCCCATAGTGCTGGAATTACTGGTGTAAGCCACCGCACCTGGCCTGAATTATAATTTTTAGAGCATAAAATAATTAGTTAAACTTCTTAAAAAGTCAATAACTGAGTTACTATTATCACATACTATCAATTTCTGTTCTCACTACTGCTATTTTGTGTCCTATACTTCCTTAATAGAACTTTTTCTTCTTTCTGTAGCATATCTTTTTATAATTCTTAAAATGAAGATCTCTGTATAGTAAATACCCTGTCTTCATGTATCTCAACATTTTGACCTGACTCTTGAGTGACAGCTGGATAAAAAGCTCTAGGTTGTGTTATTTTCCCTAAGCACTTCTGGTGTCTGTTGCTGTTGCTGTTGCTGAGAAGTGTGTCACCAGTGCATATCATTCCTACAATCTGCTTTTTCTCTCTTCATAGATTTTCTATCCCTGGTGTTCTGAAACATCACTTCAATGAGTGCAGGTGTGGGTGTATTTTATTTTTCTTTCTTGGATTTTAGAATGTACTTTCTATGTGGAAAACCACGCTTTTCAGTAATTATAGGAGTGAGCCACTGCAACCAGCCTCTGTTTTGTTTTAAATACTGATAGATCAAGCGCAGTTGTAGGTCTTCATTTGGAGGCTATTTTTAAACCTTGGTGCATTTGTAGTGCATTTGTATAAATTAATTACCTAAGAATGTGAGATAAATGACATTTGCTAAGGGTACACGTTATGGCCACTGAGAAGAAATAGTATGGGCCCCTACTTAAAATGTGGTTGCGGCTGGGCAAAGTGGTTCATGCCTGTCATCCCAGCACTTTGGGAGTCTGAGATGGGCAGATCATATGAGGTCAGGGGTTTGAGACCAGCCTGGCCAACATGGCAAAATCCTGTCTCAAAAAGAACACAAAAATTAGCTGGACGTGGTGGCCTGTCATCTCAGCTACTTGGAGGCTGAGGCAGGAGAATTGCTTGAACCTGGGAGGTGGAGGTTACAGGGAGCCGAGATCCTGCCACTGCACTACAGCCTGGGTGACAGAGTGAGACTCTGTTTAAAAAAAAAAAAAAAATATATATATATATATATATATATATGTGTATGTATGTATGTATATGATTGGGATGTTGAGACTGAAAATGCCACACACACCCTACAAGGGCATGAAAAGGTTTATTATGTATATAATGAGACTTTCTGTGGAGAGTAGAGTGGCTACCAAGCAGGTCCAAAAATAGCTTGAGAGTATCAACAAGAGACGGGCCTGGGAGTATTAGGATATTTGGAAGTAGGGCCAGGTGAGGGTTTTATGTGTTTTTTGACTTCCTGATGGTGCCAAAGGATGGAGAACCAGCTTTTATCAGCTTGCCCAGGTGTGAGACAGAAGGGGAAGAGGAAGATGTGAGACTTAAAAGCTGTCAGCAGTCAAACATGAAAGAAAAAGATTATATGTGACATGTTAGTACAGTATGTGACCCAAAGATGATAGTTTTTTTTAATGCCAGCTAGTTGCAGCTAATGTTGAGGTTTCAACATGACATATTTTCATAGAGAAAAAATATCAAACGATTACATTTGAGTTTCCTTTTTTATAAAAGTACTGAGTCATATACACAAAGGACATTCTCACAGTATCCCACCCCAAACCACATCTTGTTCCATCCTAAATTCTTTTCCTTTTGAAGAGTTCCAAAAAGCTGCTTTCACTGCTGCCCGTAGTAATAATAAATGAATAATATTCAAGATGAGATTTGGGTGAAAGGAAATAAATAAATCTAAATATATATAAAAAATAAATGAATAATAATGATGATGCCTCGATAACCCGCAGTAGGGTATCATCAATTGTATCTCTGAATCAGAAGCCAGGGTGGCTTGGCAGCAGCTCCAGAAACTGCATACGAGATGTGTTCAATGAGAAAAATGCACTGTGCAGTAATTAATGCAATGGTGGCATCTAGTTGGGATGGCAGAAAATTTCCTCATGAAGGGCATTTGTTCCACTTTGATGGAGTCAGTCAAATAAAATCATTCATTGTTGGCTCAAGCATGCTTTACAGGGCTGTGAAGTCAGGTAATGCTGGCCCAGGAAAAGTCCATCTGTGGTGAGTAAAGACCCTCAGGGAAGTCATATTGCTCAAATTTTTGTTGTAGTTCATGCTCATGTAAATGTTGAGCAGGGAAATCTTTGAAGCTCCACGTGTATTTTCCATGATGCTTATCAGGATACTTGAGAGGCAGTGAAAAGAAACTTGCCAAACAGTGAAGTAATGAAAGCATAGTCTCATGAGGGGGAGGCCAAGACCATCGTCAGGTCCAGCAGAACCGCAGACGGAACCTCAGTGGTGATTCTAGGGTGTTCTGCATGTTTTGTAATTTATATACTCTTTGTTGTTTGGCTTCTTTCACTAAACATCATGCTTATGAGTCATCCATATTATTGTATACAGCAATATGTGTAAGTTTACTCCTAGTATTGTGTGAATATTCCACAATTTACTTATCTCTTCTGATGTTGATGGTCATTTGCGTCATTGATAGTTTGGTATGCATATTGTTGCTAGGAACATTCTTATACATGCTATTTAGAAATATATGCGTGTAGGCCAGGTGCAGTCACTCACACCTGTAATCTCAGTACTTTGGGAGGCTGAGGCAGGTGGATCACCTGAGTCGGGAGTTCAAGACCAGCCTGGCCAACATGGTGAAACACCATCGCTACTAAAAATACAAAAATTAGCCGGGCTTGGTGGTGGGCGCTTGTAATCCCAGCTACTTGGGAGGCTGACGCAGGAGAATCTCTTAAACCAGGAGGCGGAGGTTTCGGTGAGCCGAGGTCGCGCCATTGCACTCCAGCCTGGGCAACAAGAGTGAAACTCTGCCTTGAAAAGGGAAGGGAAGGTGGGGGAGGGGAGGGAGGAAGGGAGGAGAGGGAAGAGAAATATATGAGTGCAAGTGCATTTCTTCTGGGAATACATCCAGAAGTGCATTTACTGGCCCATAGGGGATGTGTATGTTCAACTGTAATAGATAATACCAAATGGTTTTTTTAAAGCGAATTATGAAGTTGGGCATGGTGGTTTATGCCTGTAATCTCAGCACTTTGGGAGGCTGAGGTAGGTAGATCAGCTGAGGGTGGGAGTTCAAGATCAGCCTGGCCAACATGATGAAACCCCATCTCTACTAAAAATACAAAAAATCAGCCAGGCGTGATGGCGGGCGTCTATAATCTCAGCTACTCAGGAGTCTGAGACTGGAGAATCACTTGAACCTGGGAGGTGGAAGTTGTGGTGAGCCGAGATCATGCCACTGCACTCCAGCCTGGGCAACAAGGGCAATATTCTGTCTCAAAAAAAACAACAGAAACAAAAAAACCCCAAAGTGAATTATGAGAGTTCTAGTTGCTCCACATCCTCAGTAAAATTTAGTATTATTAGTCTTACTCTGGTCAGTGTTTTTTGTTTTTTGTTTCTTGAGACAGGGTCTCACTCTGTCACCCTGGCTGGAGTGCAGTGATGCAAATACAGCTTGCTACAGCCTTGGGCTCCTAGGCTCAAACAATCCTCCCATGGCGGCTTCTTGAGTAGCTGGGACCACAGGTGTGCACCAACATGCCCAGCTAATTTTTTAAATCTTTTGTAGAGAGGGCGACTCTTCATGTTGCCCAGGCTGGTTTCAAAATCCTGGGCTTAAGCAATCCTGCCTTAGCCTCCCCAGGTGCTGAGATTACAGGTGTGGCCACAGTGCCAGCTGGGTCAGTGGTTTTTAATGTATATTTCACTGATAACTAATAAGATTGAACATCATTTTATATGTTTATATATTTACTGTTCATTTGAATATCTTATGGGAAATTCAAGACTTGTCCCATTTTTTCTGAGTTTTCTGGCTTTTTTAAAAAATTGATTTTAAAGAGTTGTTTATATGTTCTAGATACAAGTCCTTTGTCAGATGTATATACGGAAAATATTTCTCCCGTTCTAGTTAATTTTTTCACTTTCTTAATGTGTCCTGATGAACAGAACTGCTTACTTTTAATGTAGCCCAATTTATCAAATTTTTCTGGATGTTTCATGCTTTGCATGCTGTTTTAAAACTTTTTGCTTATATTTGGCAAACAGCATTCGAATTTCTCAACTAAAAGATAGTTTTACCTTTCATATTTAGATCTATGATGTATCTTGAAATAATATTTATTTATCATGTGATAGTAATATACATATGTATGTGTATATTCATAAATATGACCGTAAAATTTATAGGTCCTGGGCCAAATGTAAAATGGAGAGATGCATTTCTTTTTCTTTTTTTAAAATGGAGTCTTGCTTGTTGCCCAGGTTGGAAGTGCAGTGGCATGATCTTGGCTCACTGCAACCTCCACTTCCTGGGTTCAAGTGATTCTCCTGCCTTAGCCTCCTGAGTAGCTGGGATTACAGGCCCATGCCACCATGCTGGGCTAATTTTTTGATTTTTCGTAGAGACAGAGTTTTGCCATGTTGGCAAGGCTGGTCTTGAACTCCTAGTCTCAAGTGATCAGCTTGCCTCAGCCTCCCAAAATGCTGGGATTATAGGCATGAGCCACCACACCTGGTGTGACAGATGTATTTCAAATGACTAAATATTTACAAAATATAGATCAAGATGACAAACTGTGAAGTGAAATATATTCTATACCTCTACTTTGATAGATCTACCTTCACAAGGTCAAAATTGAAGAATACATTCATAGTCATGTTTTTGTGTGATTGACATTTGGAAAAATATCAAATATTACAGAACTTCTTTATTATTGGGTAAGTCTAGGTGTTCTGTTAATGGACTGGTGTTTTACAGGAGTGGTAAATGCATTAGTAATTCATAAATTATTATACATTTATTCCATAAAGTTATTTTTCTTAATTTTATCTAAATCATTAATTTTGTTATCATCAAGATTTTGACATAATTTGTCTTCTATAGACAGTAAAGATCTAAAGAATTAAAAATAAGATAGAGCTATAGTCAAATGAACAAACTTTGAATATATTTTAATCAGAAGTTCCATATGTGTTATTCAAGTTACTCATCTTCTAACACATTCAGTATCACCTATCAAAATTGAAAAGCTCAACTCAGCAAGTCTTTGGTAAGGCAAAAAAAAAAAAGCTAGGTTGAGCACGGGGGCTCACACCTATAATCCCAGAGGTTTGAGAGGTTGAAGTGGGAGGATTGTGTAAGCCCAGGAGTTTGAGACCAGCCTGGCAACATGGCGAATTAAAAAAAAAATTGAGATGGAGTCTCGCTCTGTCTCCCAGGCTGGAATGCAGTGGCGTGATCTCGTCTCACTGCAAACTCACCTCCCAGGTTCAAGCGATTCTCCTGCCTCAGCCTCCTGAGTAGCTGGGATTATAGGTGTGTGCCAACACGCCTGGCTAATTTATGTATTTTTAGTAGAGACGGGGTTTCACCATGTTGGCCAAGCTGGACCTTGTGATCCGCTCACCTTGGCCTCCCAAAGTGCTAGGATTAGAGGCATAAGCCACCACACCCAGCCAAAAAAATTAAAAAAAAAATTAGTCAGGTGTGGTGGTGCATGTCTGTGGTCCCAGCTACTCCAGAGGCTGAGGAGGGAGGATTGTTTGAGCCTAGGAGGTGAAGGCTGCAGTGAACTGTGTTCCAGCTACTGCACTCCAGACTGGGTGACAGAGCAAGACCCTGTTTCTAAAATAAATAAGTCAATTGCCTTTTTCTTTGTTTCTGGTGTTCAAGATGTCAAAGTGAGGACATGGTGGGTCCTCTGGTGTGAAGTTCCAGATTTCCTTGGGTGTTCCGGCAGGATCCCTGATCAACTGTGCTGACAACATAGGAGCCAAAAATCTGTATATCATCTCTGTGAAGGGGATCAAGGGATGGCTGAACAGACTTCCCTGCTGGTGTGGGTGACATGGGGAAGGCCACAGTCAAGAAAGACAAACCAGAGCTCAGAGAAAAGGTACATCCAGCAGTGGTCATTTGACAGCGAAGGTCATATGGAGAAAAGATGACACATTTCTTTATTTTAAGATAATGCAGGGGTCATAATAAAAAAGGCGAGATGAAAGGTTCTGCCATTATATGACTAGTAGCAAAGGAGTGTGCAGACTTGTGGCTCTGGAATGTGTCCAATACTGGCAGCATTGTGTGATTCTCTGGTATAAAATACTTAAACCCCCAAAACATAAATAAATAAATTTATTAATGAAAATGTTAAAGCAGAGGTATGTTTCTTGAGAAAAAATTAAAAAGCAAAAATTAACTTATTTAATAAACTTTTTTTTTTTTTGAGACAGTGTCTTGCTCTGTTGCCCAGGCTAGAGTGCAGTGGCGTGATCTTGTCTCACTAGAACATCCGCCTCCCAGGTTCCAGCGATTCTTCCGCCTTAGCCTCCCGAGAAGCTGGGATTACAGGCACCCACCATCATGCCCGGCTAATTTTTGTATTCTTATAGAGACAGGGTTTCACCATGTCGGCCAGGCTGGTCTTGAACTCCTGACCTCAGGTGATCCACCCGCCTTGACCTCCTAAAGTGCTGGGATTACAGGCATGAGCCACCGTGCCCGGCCAGAATTTTTTTTTTTTTTTGACGGAGTTTTGCTCTTCTAGCCCAGGCTGGAATGCAATGGCAAGATCCCGCCTCCCAGGTTCAAGCAATTCTCCTCTCTCAGCCTCCTGAGTAGCTGAAACTACAGTTGTATGCCACCAACTCAGCTAATTTGTTGTATTTTTAGTAGAGACAGCGTTTCACCATGTTGGCCAGGCTGATCTTAAACTCCTGACCTCAGGTGATCCGTTCACCTCAGCCTCCCAAAGTGTTGGGATTATAGGTGTGAGCCACTGCACCCGGCCTGAACGTGAGATTTTGAAAATAAGTAATTTATTTATTTATTATTTTTTGAGACAAAGCAGCGCTCTGTTGAGCAGGCTGGAGTGCAATGGCTCAATCTTGGTTTACTACAATCTCTGCCTTCCAGGTTCAAGCAATTCTCCTGCCTCAGCCTCCCAAGTAGCTGGGATTACAGGTGCACACTACCACACCCAGCTAATTTTTTTTGTATTTTTAGTAGAGATGGGGTTTCGCCATGTTAGCTAGGCTGGTCTTGAACTCCTGACCTCAGGTGTTCCACCCACCTTGGCCTCCAAAAGTGCTGGGATTACAGGCATGAGCCACTGAGCCCAGCCAAAAATAAATTATTTAAACTGACCATTTTAATTTCATGTTTTAAATTTTTCTTCTTTTCCTTTCCTCCCTTCCTCCCTTCCTTCCTCCCTCCCTCCCTTCCTTCCTTCCTTCCCATCCTTCCCATCCTTCCCATGCTTACCTTCCTTCCTTCTCTGAGATGGAATCTCTCTATGCACGTAGGCTGGAGTGCAGTGGTGCGGTCTTGGCTCACTGCAACCTCTGCCTCCTGGACTCAAGTGATTCTCCCACCTCAGCCTCCTGAGTACCTGGGACCACAGGTACACACCACCATGCCCGGCTAATTTTTTATTTTTATTTTTAGTAGAGACAGAGTTTCACCATGTTGACCAGGCTGGTCTCAAACTCCTGACCTCAGGTGATCCGTCCACCTTGGCCTCCCAAAGCAATGGGATTATAGGCGTGAGCCACCATGCACAGCTGATGTCTTAAAAAATTAATGAAATATTTTTTAATCTATTGAGATAGTCTGTTCTGTCACCCAGGCTGAAGTGCAGTGGCACAATTGTAGCTCACTGAGCCTCAACCTCCTGGCTCTAGTGATCTTCCCACCTCAGCCTCCCAAGCAGCTGGGACTACAGGCATATGCCACCATGCCCAGCTGACTTTTTTTATTTTTTGTAGAGATCGAGTCTCACTGCATTGCTGAGATTGATCTTGAACTCCTGGGCTCAAGCGATCTTCCTGCCTTGGCCTTCCAAAGTGCTGGGATTATAGGTGTGCGCCACCAGGCCTGATTATTTAATATTTTTGTGTGCACAGGAAACTTCACCCCCAAATATGGCTCCCTGGTATAATGAATATTTTGAACTAAAGTCCCTTGGAGGCCATGTGCAATGGCTCACGCTTGTAATCTCAGCACTTTGGGAGGCTGAGGTGGGCAGATGACCTGAGGTCAGGAGTTCGAGACCAGTGTGGCCAACATGGTGAAACCCTGTCTCTACTAAAAATTCAAAAATCAGCTGGGCGTGGTGGCAGGTGCTGGTAATCCCAACTACTCGGAAGGCTGAGGAGGAGAATCACTTGAATCTGGGAGGTGGAGGTTTTAGTAAGCCTAGATCACACCATTGCACTCCCACCCAGGGGACAAGAGCGAGACTTGTTCTCAAAGTAAATAAATAAATAAAGTCCTTTAGAGTTCAACAGATACTAGAAGAGACTTTTCCCCTATCTACATGAAGATCTGAGCAATTGTTCCCCGCTCTCACTGCTTTCTCCCCCTACCACAGTTTCTCAATCCTCTGTCACTCCCAAAGGGAGGATGAAGTTGTTCTCTGAAGTTCTTTATCTGCCTAAAGTTCAGATCTGCAAAAGAAGAAAACAATGACCTCTGGTCCATCCCTGATATTTCATTAACTGAACTTTTATCACAGAAAGAAAGACTAAAGTCTGTCAACAAACCCAGACAGACTTTTGTCACAAACCATTGTCTGCCCTGTGGACCCAACAGACTTTGTCCCAGGCCATTGTATGTTCTTCCTGCCCATTGAATGTTCCTAAGAATCATTTACTAGCCCCCTAAAATAGCCCACACTTTTTTCCAGCTCCTGATTCTCTTTTAAATAAGGCTAATATAAGGCAGGGCACAGTGGCTCACGCCTGTAATCCCAGCATTTTGGGAGGTTCAGGGGGTCGGATTACCTGACGTCAGGAGTTTGAGACCAGCCTGGCCAATATGGCAAAACCCCATCTCTACTAAAAGTAAAACAATTAGCCAGTGTAGTGGCGGGCCCCTGTAATCCCAGCTACTTGGGAAGCTGAGGCAGAGAGAATTGCTTGAACCCCTGAGGTAGAGGTTGCAGTGGGCTGAGATCACACCACTGCACTCTAGCCTGGGCGACATAGTGAGATGCTGTCTCAAAAAAAAAAAAAAAAAAAAAAAACCTATATAAGTATTTGGGTCCCATTGGGATATTGGGTAATCACTTTGTGATTCTCACCTGTATATACAATAATACATTTGTATGCCTTTACTCCAATTTCTGCCTTTTTTAAAAAAGAGCTGAGGTCTGAAAAAATAAAAATAAATAACAATGATTAAAAAAAGAGAGGCTGGATGCAGTGGCTCACACCTATAATCCCAGCACTCTGGGAGGCCAAGGTGGGTGAATCGTCTGAGGTCAGGAGTTTGAGACCAGCCTGGCCAGCATGGTGAAAACCTGTCTCTACTAAAAATACAAAAATCAGCTGGGCGTGGTGGCTGACACCTGTAATCCCAGCTACTCGGGAAGCTGAGGCAGGAGAATCGCCTGAACCTGGGAGGCAGAGGTTGCAGTGAGCTGAGATCGGGCCATTGCACTCCAGCCTGGGCAACAGAGTGAGACTCTGTCTCAAAACAAAACAAAACAAAAAAAGAGATGGGGATCTCACTATGTTGCCCAAGCTGGCATGCAGTCGTAGTCATAACTCACTGTAACCTTAAACTCGTGGGCTCAAGCAATCCTTCTTCTTCAATCTCCTGAGTAGCTGGGACCACAGGCATGTGCCACCAAGCCTGGCTAATTTAAAAAAATTTCTTGTAGAGACAAGGTCTCACTATGTTGCCCAAACTAGTCTTGAACTCCTGGCCTCAAGGGATCCTCCCATCTCAGCCTCCTAAAGTACTGGGATAATAGGTGTGAGCTGCCACACCTGGCCTAATCTGCCTTTTGTGAGTTGATTTTTCAGTGAAACTTCTCAGGATGAAGAAGAACTTTTCCCTTTGCCATTATATTTTCATGCAAATAAAATTCTTCACTATTCAAATATTGGTAAAAGAAAAACTTCAGCTGAATTCAATTTAAAGGAGTTTAATTGATCAATGAACAATTTGCGAATTGGGCAGCCCCCAGAATCACAGCAGATTCAGAGACTCCAGGGATGCCTTGTGGTTAGAACAAATTTATAGACAAAAAAGGGAAGTGATGTACACAAATCGGAAGTGAAGTACAGAAACAGCAGGATTGGTTACAGCTTGGCATTTGCTTTATTTGAACACAGTTTGAACACTCAGCAGTGTATGAGTAGTCAAAAGTATGGCTGCTGAGATCGGCCAAGACTCAGCTATTGTTACAGGCACATACTGCTAAGTTAGGTTTTCAATTTTGTCTACCTATTAAGGTAGATTATGGTTTGTCCATAAAGACTCAAATATAAAAGTACAGAGTCCTGGTGGGGTGCAGTGGCTCACGCCTGTAATCCCAGCACTTTGGGGTCACCAGAGGTCAGGAGTTCGAGACCAGCCTCGTCAACATGGTGAAACCTGTCTCTGCTAAAAATACAAAAATTAGCCAAGTGTGTGGTGGTGGGCATCTGTAATCCCAGCTGCTCGGGAGGCTGAGGCAGGAGAATTGCTTGAACTCGGGAGGTGGAGGTTGCAGTGAGCTGAGATCTCATGACTGCACTCCAGACTGGGTGAGAAGCACAGAACTCTGTCTCTGAAAAAAAAAAAAAAGAAGTACAGAGTCCTTCTCAGGTCATATTTAGTTTGCTTTAACATTATAAAAATCAGTATCACATTTCACTGGTGTTATGTCTAAACTCACATATATAGAAATTTAATGGTAATTTAAGTTGCTTAATATTGCAAAAGTATTGTAAACTGCCAGGAGCAATTGTTGCAACTACTTTATCAGTTCTTCCTGCCTCCAAAATATGATTTGAAACATAAAGAAAATGGACACCTGGTACTGAGAAATACTTTGTTATGCAATAATATACTGCATTCCTCCTGTTGGAAAGGAAGGACCTGAGAGGTAATTAATTTGTCTTGTTTAGTACTCAGTTGCTTATGCTTAAATCTTTTCTGCACTTGGAAGCAGTGAGTCTCTGATTTTGTCAGTGACATAACCCACCATTTAACCCACAAACCTCACCTCTCCAAAACTTAGCGCTTTTGTACATAGAAATATTACAAAATAAATTTTAACACATTGAAAACTAGTGTTTACCCATGTGGTCAAATTAACTTATTTTGTATAGACCTCAGAGTAAAACTTGATCTCAGTCTCAAGGAATGTCCTCTAAGGCCATAGACTATGGCTGTGCCAGTTGTGCCATGAACAACCCTAGGGGTCACTATTCACATGGTGGTACATTTGACATTTTTAAATGATAATTTTCCGGCAGATGGCAGTAAATTGTCTGGAACAAAGGTAACTTTAAAAACATTCTCACAAAGGTGTTATATAAGCTAGGAGCTATATTGGATCATTCCTCTCCCCAGAGGTAATGTCTTATAAAAGTTTGAAGTTGTCCTTCTAGACCATATATTCACATACATACATATATCTACATAGAAAAACAGAAGTTTTATTATTTTTAAACTTTTTTGAGAGGCTGAGGAGGGAAAATCACGGGGCCAGGAGTTTGAGACCAGCCTGGACAATGTAGTGTGATGCCAACATCTCTATCAATCAATCAATCAATCAATAAAATAATAAAATAAAATAATAAATGAAAAATTTTTTTAACATATTAACAGTAGTGAAGCAAGAGAATAGGGTCTGGAGGCAGGGAACTTAAGGCCGCATTCATGCTGACTTCCTAGAACTAAATCAAAAGGAAAACCCCAAATTTCAAAACCTAAGTAACAAAAGGACCAAAGGCTACTCCCTTTGCAAACCACCCCTGCTCTCCACCTTCTCCCTGGCAGACGGAAAACTGAAAGTACCTCTGATTGGTTGCTTTGTGCAACCAATCAGATGTTTGCATAGGAGTGCAACTTTGTAATTTCACTTAAGCCTCTGATTGGTTGCTTTGTGCAACCAATCAGACTGATCGTGGGCCACTACTTCATTTGCATGGGGTATATACCAAATGACCAATAAAACACCTCTAGAGAGTATTCGGACCCCAGAAGATCCTGAAACCAGGGCCCTTGAGCCACTGCTTGAACTACTCCTACCCTGTGGAGTGTACTTTCATTTTCAATAAATCTCTGCTTTCCTCACTTCATTCTTTCCTTGCTTTGCTGTGCATTTTTTTTGATTCTCTGTTCAAAACGCCAAGAACCTGACAACTTGCAGTCAAGACCCTCCACCGTTAACAAGTAGCAGGGCACTATATTTTCTATCTTGCCTTTCTCAGTATGTCTTAAAGATCTTTCAGTGTAACCATATGTAACCCTGGAACTAGTCCAATCTGGTTCAACTTTGTTAGCAACAAAATGTAACAAAATGATGAGTTGTTTTTCTGCTACCAAGGACCCCCAGGTTGCAAGTCACCTAACCTGAGTATGGCCAGAAGAATCAAGCAGGCCCAGGTCCTGACCTCAGAGCCAGCTGGAATGAAAAAGCCAGCCACAGGCGGAATCTAAGTGCTTGGACCAAGCATCAGGGACCAAGTTAAAAAGCAAGGGGCCCCCTGTTTTGTTGGAGTATGAACTTGTCTAAAAGTCAAGGACCCAGCATCACCTCACTGCATGATCTCATCAGGTTGCAGCTTCTTTGCATAAACCCAATCAGGTCACACCTTATCTCAGTTCTTCTCTGCCCATAAAACCTGCCCCAGACCCCAGCTTGAGAGATAGACTTGAGAATTGTAGTTGCAGTGAAGCTTTTTCTTTTCTCGAAAGTCAATCCCATATTGGCTTCTTGGTATTTTTCTTCTTCTTCTTTTTTTTTTTTTTTTTTTGAGATGGAGTCTCGCTCTGTCACCCAGGCTGGGATGCAATAGCATCGTCTTGGCGCACTGCAACCTCCACCTCCCAGGTGCAAGCAATTCTCCTGCCTCAGCCTCCCTAGTAGCTGGGATTACAGGCGCCCGCCACCATGCCCAGCTAATTTTTGTAGAGATGGGTTTCACCATGTTAGTCAGGCTGGTCTCGAACTCCTGACCTTGTGATCCAGCTGCCTTGGCCTCCCAAAGTGCTGGGATTACAGGCATAAGCCACCATACCTGGCCCCATATCAGCTTCTATGTGTGTCGAGCAGCTAGCCCTTGCTCAGTAACATAGAGAGTTAGGTCATTTTAAAATCTGTTGTATAATATTCCACACTATGAATATATACGGATTATTAAAACATTTCTTTATTGGTGAACATTTAACTTGCTTCCAGTTTTTTGCTGTTACCAACCATGCTGCAGTGTCCGCTGTTGTGCATATCTTCTCAGGCACATGTATGAGGGTTTCTGTAGGAGAGATACTGAGAGGTAGTATTGCTGGGCCATAAGGCACATATGAGTTTAGTTTTGATAGTGAAGTAGGAGGTGGGACTCAACTCTGGAGGAAAGGCTTGGACACCAGACCAAATTGAGGACTAGCTTAAAGAGGGCCAGGGTGGAAGCAACTTTCCATAAGACATGCCCACCAGTGTTCCATGTCAGTTTGCCATTGCCATGGCAACACTCAGAAATTACCATCCCTTTCCATGGCAACGACCCAATGACCTGGAAGTTACCATGCTTTGCCTAGAGATTTCTGCATAAACTCCCCCTTAATTTGCATGTAATTAAAAGTGGGTATAACTGTGACTGCTGAACTACCTCTGAGCTGCTATTCTGGTCACACTGCCTAGGGGGTAGCCCTGCTCCACAGTTGCAGTACCTCTGCTGCTGCTGTACACTGCTGCTTCAATAAAAGTTGCTGTTTAACACCACCAGCTCAGCCTTGAATTCTTTCATGGGTGAAGCCAAAACCTTCCCAGGCTAAGCCCCAATTTTGGGGCTTGCCTGTCCTTTCAATACAACATTGCTAAATTGCTCTCTAAAATTGCTTTTCCAGGCTGGGTACAGTGGCTTACATCTGTAATCCCAGCACTTTGGGAGGCTGAGGCAGGCGGATCACCTGAGGGCAGGTGTTCAAGACCAGCCTGGCCTACATGGCAAATCCCTGTCTCTAATAAAAATACAAAAATTAGCCGGGCGTGGTGGTGTATGCCTTTTATATTTTTAAAAAGTATAAAAGTTATCTCCAGCTACTCAGGAGGCTGAGACAGGAGAATTATTTGAACCTGGAAGGCGGAGGTTACATTGAGCCGAGATTGTGCCACTGCATTCCAGCCAAGGTGACAGAGTGAGACTATCTCAAAAATAAAATCATAGGCTGGGCCTGGTGGCTCACGCCTGTAATCCCAGCACTTTGGGAGGCTGAGGCAGGCAGATTATAAGGTCAGGAGTTCGAGACCAGCCAGGCCAATATGGTGAAACCCTGTCTCTACTAAAAATACAAAAAAATTAGCCAGGTATGGTGGCATGTGCCTGTAGTCCCAGTTACTCAGGAGGCTGAGACAGGAGAATTGTTTGAACTCGGGAGGTGGAGGTTGCAGTGAGCCAAGATGGTGCCATTGCACTCCAGCCTGGGCAACAAAACGAGACTCTGTCTCAAAATAAATACATAAATAATAAATAAAATTGCTTTCCCAATTTACACTAATGAGCAAAGCATGAAACTATCTGTTGCCAATATGTGATATTCTTAACGCAAACATTTTTTGACTTGGCTGGGTGTGGTGGCTTATTCCTATAATGCCAGTGCTTTGGGAGGCTGAGGTGTTCAAGACTAGCCTGGGCAACATAGTGAGACCTTATCTTTATAAAAGAAAATAAAAAATAAAAGTTAAAAAAAATTTTGGGGCTGGGGTGAGTGGCTCACATTGTAATCTTGGCATTTTGGGAGGGTGAAGTGAGCAGATTGCTTGAGCCCAGGTGCTTGAGATCAGCCTGGGCAACATGGTAAAACCCATCTCTATTAAAAATACAAAAAATTAGCCAAGTGTGGTGCTGTGCACCTGTAGTTCCAGCTACCCAAGAGACAGATGGGAGAGTCACCTGAACCTGGGAGGCTGAGGCTGCAGTGAGCCGTGATCATAGCACTGCACTGCAGCCTGGGCAACAGAGACAGAGTCAGACCCTGTCTCAAAAAGAAAGAAGTTTTTTTTTTACTAAACTGTTGAGAAATGGATTCTCCTTTATGTTTATTAGTTATCGTACTTCCTCTTCTGTGAGTTGTCTGTTTATATTGAAGGAATTAAGAACATAACACCCCTGGCTGGGCATAGTGGCTCATGCCTGTAAGCCAAACACTTTGGGAGGCCGAGGCTGGAGGATCACTTAAGCTCAGGAGTTCAAGACCAGCCTTGGCTACATGGCAAGATCCCATCTTTACGAAAAAAAAATGTATCTGGGCATGGTGGTTTGTGCCTAGAGTCCCAGCAACTTGGGAGGCTAAGGTAGGACGATCACTTGGGCCTGGGAGGTCAAGGTTTCAGTGAGCCCTAATTGTGCCACTGCACTCCAGTCTGGAAAGAAAGACCCTGTCTCAAAGAAAAAAAAAAGGAAAGAGAGAGAATATGACCTTCATTCTGTTTCTTAAAAGCAGGACATGAAATTACCATGTGAAAGATGCAGCATTTTTTTGGGAGGCTGAGGTGGGAGGATCGTTTGAGTACAGCCTGGGGAACATAGCAAGATCTTGCCTCTAAGCAAACAAACAAAACTCCCCCCTTAAAACCCCACACCATTCTTAACAAGGCTATAAAGATGAGACTGAGAAAATTCTATACAGACCTTGTTAAAATAACTCTAACTGCTTCTGGGTCTTCATTTTCTTATGGGGGCTCCCATGCCATGAAAAACTTGTATTAAATAAACTTGCATGATTTTCTCCTGTTAATCTGTCTTATGTCAATTTAATTCTCCAGCCTAGCCTGAAAGAGGACAGAGGTGGAGTTTTGCTGCCTCTACAATACCTCCAGTGCTTGTCTCTTTGTGTATGTAGAGAGAGAAATATATATGTATATTTGTATATATAAATAAAATATTTATAAATATGTATATACTAAACTCTATTTTCTATATAAATACATAGAAAATATACAAATAAATATAAATATATATCTTATAAATACATAAAATATATTTATATACAGCATATATAGTGTGTGTGTGTGTGTGTGTATATATATATATATATATATATATATATATATATAGGGTGTGTGTGTGTGTATATATATACTTTTTCTTGACAGGGTCTTACTCTGTCACCCAGGCTGGAGTGCAGTGGCACTATCACAGGTCACTGTAGCCTCCACCTCCTGGGTTCAAGCAGTCCTTCCAATTCAGCCTCCTGAGAAGCTAGGATCACAGGTGTGTGCCACTGTGCTTGGCTTTTTTTTTTTTTTTAATTTATTTTTTACAGAGATAAGGTCTCACTATGTTGCTCAAGCTAGTCTTGAATTCCTGGGTTCAGGTGATCCTCTGGCCTTGGCCTCCCAAAGTGCTGGGATTACAGGAATGAGCCACCAAGCCTGGCCTGTTTATATATTGTTGAATGTACTCTACATAACACGTGAATGGTTCAAAAGGATGTAGATTAAAAAGCAAAGTTCCTCCCTTGTTTGCCCCCACCTCCTTATTTCTCCTAACCAAAGTTTATCCTTTCAGAGGAATTTCATACACATATATAGGTTGGTTGCTTAAAAAAAATTTAGTCCTGTGTATGTCTACTGACAGAAAATTGTAAAAATGAGTACAAGTATACTTTTTCTGCAAAAGATGTCATAATGAGATTTGGATATTACGTGATCATTTGTTTATGAAAGATGAGATGTGCACTAAAGACAACAACATCAAAATCACGTTTATGAAGCTCTTTCCTACTCTGTTGCAGTCCTGGACTTTATTTATTTATTTATTTATTGAGGAGGAGTCTCGCTCTGTCACCCAGGTTGGAGTGCCGTGACGCGATCTCAGCTCACTGTAACCTCTGCCTCCGGGTTAAAGCAATTCTCCTGCCTCAGCCTCCTGAGTACTTGGGATTACAGACTCCCCCTCAGCAACCACGTCCGGCTAATTTTTGTATTTTTAGTAGAGACGGGGTTTCGCCACTTTGGCCAGACTGGTCTCCAATGCCCGGCCTCAGGTGATCCCCCTGCCTTGGCCTCCCAATGTGCTGGGATTACAGGTGTGAGCCTCCACACCCGGCCATTAATTTATATCTATTACTTCCTAATGACAACCCTGTTGGATCGGTACTACTTCACAGATAAGAAAACTGAGGGCTTAGAGACGTGAAGTGACTTGCCCAGAGAATTTGGGGATTAGAACAAGATTTTTGGCATGGGAGCCTGAGCCTTAACCACTGTACTCTACTACCTCCACATGGTTATAGACTATAATGCATCCAATATCCAGAACTAGCGCCACATGTGCAGGTACTAAAGGCTATATATAGCACATGCAGAGCGCGAAGAAAACCGAACCCAACCAAAACAAAACAAAACAAAAAACCTAGCTCCTTCAAGCAAGAAGATGGCTTCTCTACTGGTCTCTCTGGTTGAGCGTTGGTACCAAGTATACCATACTGCAATTTATATCAAAGGCTTAGAAATTAGATGATTGGGACTGGGTTTATGTTTGATATGCTCAGTAATGCTAAGCTTTGTTTTGTTTTTGTCAGTTTTAATCAACCAATTTATTTTCAGTTTATAATAATAAAATAAAATTCACCATTGAACCCAATGCTTTTAAAATGCAGCTTTTTTTTTTTTTTTTTTTTTTTTGAGCCGGAGTCTCACTCTGTCATCCAGGCTGGAGTGCAGTGGCTGATCTCAGCTCACTGCAACCTTTGCCTCCCGAGTTCAAGTGAGTCTCTTGCTTCAGCTGCCAGAGTAGCTGGGACTACAGCTGTGCACCAGCACACCTGGCTAATTTTTGTATTTTTAGTTGAGATGGGGTTTTGACATGTTGGCCAACCTGATCTTGAATTCCTTACCTTAAGTAATCTGCCCACCTCGGCCTCCCAAAGTGCTAGGATTATAGGTATGAGCCACTGCTCCCGGCCTTAAAATATAGCTTTTGATAATGCAAGACCTCTTTTTTGTTTTCATTTTCTCTTTCCCAGGAATGAAGTTACTTTTGTAGAGCAGAATGAGCAGGACATCACCGCAGAGCATCCCTTGGTGGTCCTGGGGAATATTGCGCAAAGTGCCTACCTCTGCTTGGGTGTGTGCTCCTGTTGGTTGTATAAAGCCAAATGAACATGAAGCAGATCGTGTGGTGATAATTAATATTATAGACACTTTAGCATTTACAGTAAGGATTGGTCTTCTTACTTGCAACTTCTGCTAGTGATAAAATGTGAGAATGTGAGATATCCTTAGTGCTTCAACTTTGAAACAAAAATTTCAACTGTCTCTTTTTCAAACTTCTGAATTGTTACCATTTGCAAATACTTCGCTGCGTAGATTGGAATTTTGTTAATATTAAGCAATCAAGTAGAGAGAACAAATGGGATGTTGACATTGATAGAAGATTCCAATGTTCTTTCACAAATCCCTGATTTCAGATCTTGGTGTTCAACAAAACAGCTTCCAATGGTCATTGATTTCTTTATAATTAGCAAAAGCTACAAAATTGAGTTCATCAAATAAAGGTATACTAATGGAATTATGTTTTTCTTTGTTTTATAAATGAGGTTCATTCGAAGAAAGAGTTCAGTTGCTAAAGGCATTTGAAAAACCAGTAAATTGGGTCACTGTAGAGAGGCTACTGTAGGGTTCTGAGAGTTCAGAGTGTTTGCAGGAGAACGGAACACGGAAGGTGAGTCCCACTATGATCTGGCCAAGATGAAATGTATGGATCTTGGACTTGAGTGGATTAAAGAAAGGAATTGGGTCAAAGGAAGTGCCAAAGTTAGTGGGTTTGGGGTGTTAACTGGGAGCACATTAATGCACTAACAAGAATAAGGAGGTGGGTGGATGGATGAGAAGTTAAACCCCTTCATCTGGGAGGTATGCATACGTTAAATATTTTGAAAAACTATATTAGATTGATATTCGAGAGTGGTTATTTTATTCACTATTAATCTATATTTCATCCTTTTAAAAAAATAGTAATTGTGATCACAAGATCACAAATCAAAATCCAAATTATTTGTCATTTGTTTAAATTTTTTCTTATATCCCATTATTAGTTGTTTCATGAAAGGTAAAAACCATCTTTCCTTCATTGCAAATATTTCCTGTGACAGTGTTTCCCAAGAAGGCAGGACCATTCATGAACACTTAAAAGTAAAGTGTTTCTTAATACAATGTTATGTATATTATTGGTTAATTATAATTTCTGAACACCAAGTCCAGTCAACTTCTATTTTTACTATCTGTGGATTTTGCAATTTTTCCAAGAGATGGAGGAAGGACAGGGGGTGGAGATGGCGTTCTTTAATGTGTGTAACTAAGTGTACTTAGCTTGGAGACAGGAGAGATTAGAGAAGAGGATCAAATGATAATAATAGCTAAAACATACTGAAAACTTGCTGTTTACCCAGCACAAAAGCTTTACCTTGGTTATTTCATTTAAACTCCACAACAACCCTGTGAAGGTGGTGCTGTGGTACATCTACCACAAATATAACAAGAAAGTGAGGAGTTTCTCAAATGCTCCCATTACAGCCCTAATTACAAAGAACTGAGAAGATATTCCACGAAACACAGAATAAAATACCTTTCCCCACCATAAGGATATTACACCAAGAGAGGCAGAAATGGTCATAATTATTTTTTTCCTTTTTCTTTTCTTTTCTTTTCTTTTCTTTTTTTTTTTTTTTTAAGACAGAGTCTTGCTCTGTTGCCCAGGAGGGAGTGCAGGTGCATGATCTCGGCTCACTGCAACATCCCCTTCCAGGTTCAAGCGATTCTCCTGTCTCAGCCTTCGAGCAGCTGGGACTACAGGTATGCGCCACCACACCTGGCTAATTTTTTTGTATTTTTAGTAGAGACGGGGTTTCACCATATTGGCCAGGCTGGTCTTGAACTCCTGACCTCAGGTGATCTGCCCACCTTGGCCTTCTGCCAAAGTGCTAGGATTACAGGCGTGAGCCACGATTCCCAGCCTGGTCATAAATGTTTATGTGTGTGTATGTTTGTGTGTGTGTGTGTGTGCTTCCAAGAGTAGTTCTTGTGCACAGAAAATATAATTTTGATGCTATTTTTAGAATATGTGATTTGTTAAAATTACAAGTTAAGAGTATAATTATTCCTTAGTTTTTAAAGTTTGCCTAACTGTGTGTAAAAACAAGTTTTCCTCTGGTCTCACTCCACAGTCAACATGGAAGGTTTCTGTGACCTAAGATGTGGAGATTTCTCCCCACACACCAAGCGATCAGTTAATTCCGCAGCGGTCACCAGCTGGGTGTCCTCCAACCCAATTCAATTCCTTTTCTTTTTTCTTGAGACGGCATCTCACTGTTGCCCAGGCTGGAGTGCAGTGGCACAATCTTGGCTCACTGCCACCTCCACCTCCCAAGTAGCTGGAATTACAGGCATGGGCCATCATGACCAGCTAATTTTTGTATTTTTAGTAGAGACAGGGTTTCACCTTGTTGGTGAGACTGGTCTCGAACTCCTGACCTCAAGTGATCCAACCACCTCGGCCTTCCAAAGTGCTGGGATTACAGGCGTGAGTCACTGAGCCTGGCCCCAGTTCAATTCTGATACCAGCTACCTGGAGACATCCAATAGGTTGAGGGCTCAATCTCACAAGATTGCCTCCCTCCACTTCTGATGACAATTGCAAGCTCTGCCCAGGCTGTTTTACCTGTGCTTCTGACCCATCAGCTCTAAATTGGGGATCCCATAACCCCATCCTTGGGTTCAAATAATTTGCTAGAATGGCTCACAGAACTGTGGGAAACACATAAATTTATTAGAAAGATGGTACAAAGAATACAGATGAAGTGATGCATAGAGTATGGCCTGGGGGGAGGGGCATAGAACTTCCATGCCTTTCTCAGGTGGACCACCCTCCAGACACATGTTCAGCCACCCTGAAGCTCTCTGAACCCTGTCCACTTGTGCGTTTATGGAGGCTTCATTATGTAGGCATGATTGATTAAACCATTGTTTGTTGGTGATCAACTCAACCCTCAGCTCTTCCCCACCCCAGAGAAGTTGAAGAATGGGGCTGGAAGTCCCAACCCTCTAATCAGGGTGTGGTCTTTCCAGTGACCAGCCTCTTCCTGAAGCTACCTAGGAGCTGCCAGCCACCACCAGTCAACTCATTAGCATACAGAAAGACATCACTTTGAGGATTCTAAGGATTTTAGGAGTTTTATGCCAGGAAATGGGGATGATGACCAAATATATATTTTACAATATCACACTTAAATTTATTTCATTTATTTATTTATTTATTTATTATTCAGTCTCCGTAGAGACTGTCAAAAATTGCCAATGCCAACTATATTGAAGTCATCACAGTGGGGTATTGGGAAAAGTTTTCAATTAGCAATAATAGCACCTCGGATGAGCCTCATTGGCTATGATACTGCCACTGTGCAAAGCTATCTTATTCCATTTATAACTCTAGCAAACTTTAACAACCAAAAAGGCATTCGATTAATGTTTGATCCCATTAACTTAATCACCTCTAAACATTTTTAACTTCATACATGAATTTAATATATTTGTTTCATTTGTAAAGATCTTTGTCTGTTTAGCAAGTAACTCAACATCTAATAAATTAAATTTATAAATATGGTAAATCTTAAGTTCTAGTGAGTGTTCCAATACTGTTTATTAACTTAATAAGACTATTTTCAACTCATTAGTAACCAGGTATTAAATGATACATTTTAAAATTTGAAGTACAAGGCAAATGGTTACTTCAGTAGGCCAAGTTCTCTTACATGTAACATTCCCTAGGATTCCAAATGTGCCCAAATTCCTTAAAACAAAATATTAATATTACAGGCTTGAATCTCTTAAACATTTCATACTCAATTTTCAGTCTCCCCAGGGTTAAAATGCTCATCTATTAAGAATTTTGATGTTTATTTTTATGTATTTATTTATTTTTTTGAGACACAGTCTTGCTCTGTCACTCAGGTTGGAGTGCAGTGGCACTATCTCGGCGCACTGCAACCTCCGCCTCCCGGGCTCTGGCAATTCTCTACCTCAGCCTCCCCAGTAGCTGGGACTACAGGCACGCGCCACCATGCTCTGTTAATTTTTGTATTTTTAGTAGAGATGAGGTTTCACCATCTTGGCCAGGCTGGTCTTGAACTTGTCACCTAAAGTGATCCACCCGCCTTGGCCTCCCAAAGTCCTGGGATTACAGGTGTGAGCCACCTCGCCTGGCTTGATGCTTCTTTTTAAAAGCAATGTTGGTTGGGCTCAGTGGGCTCACGCCTGTAATCTCAGCACTTTGGGAGGCCGAGGCGGGCGGATCACGAGGTCAAAAGGGCAAGACCATCCTGGCCAACATGGTGAAACCCCGTCTGTACTAAAAATACAGAAATTAGCTGGGCGTGATGGCGCGTGCCTGTAGTCCCAGGTACTCGGGAGGCTGAGGCAGGAGAATTGCTTGAATCCGGGAGGCGGAGGTTGCAGTGAGCCGAGGTCTCGCCACTGCATTCCAGCCTGGCTCCCAGCGACGGAGCAAGACTCCGTCTTAAAAAAAAAAAAAAGCAATGTTTACGGTGGTCTTCTCAGTAGGGCTGGTTTTTTGTTTTTTTTTTTTTTTTTGAGAGAGTCTCACTCTGTCACCTAGGGTGGAGTGTTGTTGCGAGATCCTGGCACACTGCAACCTCTGCCACCTGGTACAAGCGATTCTCATGTCTCAGCTACCCAGATAGCTGGGATTACAACCATGCGCCACCATGCCCAGCTAATTTTTGTATTTTAGTAGATATGCGGCTTCTCCATGTTGGCCAGGCTGGTCTCTGACGCCTGATGATTCACCTCACTCGGCCTCCCAAAGTGCTGGGATCACAGGCATGAGCCACCAGCCT